>ML108133.1:30822-56631 GCA_003697995.1 Taxidea taxus jeffersonii | reverse complement strand
TCCAGTGTGTCATTTAAGACCTTTATTTCCTTGTTGATCTTTTGCTTGGATGATCTGTCCATTTCAGTGAGGGGTGTATTAAAGTCTCCAACTATTATTGTATTCTTGTCAATGTGTTTCTTTGATTTTGTTATTAATTGGTTTATATAGTTGGCTGCTCCCATGTTAGGGGCATAGATATTTAAAATTGTTAGATCTTCTTGTTGGGCAGACCCTTTGAGTATGATATAGTGTCCTTCCTCATCTCTTATTATAGTCTTTGGCTTAAAATCTAATTGATCTGATATAAGGATTGCCACTCCAGCTTTCTTCTGATGTCCATTAGCATGGTAAATTGTTTTCCACCCCCTCACTTTCAATCTGGAGGTGTCTTCAGGTCTAAAATGAGTTTCTTGTAGGCAGCATATTGATGGGTTTTGTTTTTTTATCCATTCTGAAACCCTGTGTCTTTTGATTGGGGCATTTAGCCCATTTACGTTCAGGGTAACTATTGAGAGAGATGAATTTAGTGCCATTGCATTGCCTGTAAGGTGATTGTTACTGTATATTGTCTCTGTTCCTTTCTGATAATACTTTTAGGGTCTCTCTTTGCTTAGAGGACCCCTTTCAATATTTCCTGTAGAACTGGTTTGGTGTTTACAAATTCTTTCAGTTTTTGTTTGTCCTGGAAGCTTTTTATCTCTCCTTCTATTTTCAATGATAACCTAGCTGGATAAAGTATTCTTGGCTGCATGTTTTTCTCGTTTAGTGCTCTGAATATATCATGCCAGTTCTTTCTGGCCTGTCAGGTCTCTGTGGATAAGTCTGCTGCCAATCTAATATTTTTACCATTGTATGTTACAGACTTCTTGTCCTGTGCTGCTTTCAGGATTTTCTCTTTGTCGCTAAGACTTGTAAATTTTCCTATTAGATGACGGGGTGTGGACCTATTCCTGTTGATTTTGAGGGGGGTTCTCTGCACCTCCTGGATTTTGATGCTTGTTCCCTTTGCTATATTAGGGAAATTCTCTATAATAATTCTCTCCAGTATACCTTCTGGTCCTCTTTCTCTTTCTTCTTCTTCTGGAATCCCAATTATTCTAATGTTGTTTCGTCTTATGGCATCACTCATCTCTCAAATTCTCCCCTCGTGGTCCAGTAGTTGTTTGTCTCTCTTTTGCTCAGCTTCTTTATTCTCTGTCATTTGGTCTTCTATATCACTAATTCTTTCTCCTGCCTCATTTATCCTAGCAGTAAGAGCCTCCATTTTTGATTGCACCTCATTAATAGTTTTTTTTTATTTCAACTTGATTAGGTTTTAGTTATTTTATTTCTCCAGAAAGGGCTTTTATTTCCCCAGAGAGGGTTTCTCTAATATCTTCCATGCCTTTTTCGAGCCCTGCTAGAACCTTGAGAATCGTTGTCCTGAATTCCAGATCTGACATATTACCAATGTCTGTATTGATTAGGTCCCTAGCCTTCGGTACTGCCTCCTGTTCTCTTTTTTTGTGGTGAGTTTTTCCACCTTGTCATTTTGTCCAGATAAGAATATATGAAGGAGCAAATGTAATACTAACAGAATGGCAAAGACCCCAGGAAGATGTGCTTTAACCAAATCAGAAGAGACCCCAAGTCGTGGGGGAGGGGAGGAGAAAGGGGGTAAAAAGAAGTTCAGAAAAGAGAAAAAAAAATTTAAAAAAAGAACACAAATAAAGAAAGAAAGATAACAAAACAAACATATATATATGTATTAGACTGGTGACTAGAACAGGGTCACCCACTTAATTTTGGGAGTATTTTGGTCTCTTAGAAGAAACTACCTCCCAAAATTTTAAAGAATGAAAAACATACATAGGGGTAAACACAATGAAGGGATGAAATATGACTATAAAGATGAAAAAAAAATTTTTTTTCTAACAAAGGAGTTGATAAGGTAAGTTGGTAGGGAGAATAAAATAAAATAAAAAAGAAAGTGGAGAGAACTTCCTTGGGCTGGAGACTAGATCAAGTCCGGTACTAGATTTGGGGTATATTTTGATCTATTAGAAGTGGCACCCCAAATTTTTAAGAAGAAAAAAAAACCCTATGTGTATACAAAGAATAAAGTTAGATACAGTGAAGGATAAAATATGATTATAATAATAAAGCTTCAAAAATATTTTTTTAAGAAAGTTATTAAGATAAACTAGTAAAAAACGTTAAAAGAGGAAAGGGTAAAAGTTAAAAAAAATTAGCAGAAGAGAAAAAAAATTAAAAAAAATTAATTAACTTTGCAAGACTAAAGATTCATGGGGAGAAAGCCAAGAATTCCATGCTTTGCTTTCTCCTCTGGAATTCTGCTGTTCTCCTTGTTAAGTGAACTTGGTCTTGGCTGGATTTCTTGTTGATCTTCTGGGGGAGGGGCCTGTTGTAGTGATTTTCAAGTGTCTCTGCCCCAGGCGGAATTGCACCACCCTTACCAGGGGCCGGGCTAAGTAATCCTCTCAGGTTCGCTTTCCGGGGCTTTTGTTCCCTGAACACTTTCCGTAGAGTTCCGGAGGACGGGAATGAAAATGGCGGCCTCCCAGTCTCCGGCCTGGAGGAGCAGAGAGCTCGGGGCCCCACTCTTCAGTGCACCTTTTAGAAAGTAGTCGATTTTCTGTTTCTAGAATTGTTGCTCTTCTTCTCTTCGATCTCCTGTTGGATTCGTAGGTGTTTGGAATGGTTTGATAGGGTATCTAGCTGATCTCCTGCTGCCTGATGTCGTCTCAGCCTGCTACTTCTCCACCATCTTGACTCCTCCCCCCCTTTTTTTTTCTATACTGATAACCTGGAGTTCTTTGTAACTCCTGAGGCTTTCATTGTTAGCAATCAATGGAAAGCTAATACATAGTAAGGCATCTGTAACAGGGGAGGTCCTATGGGAGGGTAAAAAAAAAAAAAAAAGTATGCCATAACAGTGAAGTGACAGTCTAGCCCAGGAGATACAGTGCGGGGATATGAGCAGTAAAGTAATAATACACAGTAACCATTTAAGAGATCACAAGACAACTGAATATTAATTGTTAAATAAGTGGCACAGGCTTGCTGTTCCTTGAAGTTTGTAAGAGATGCAGAATCTTGAGCTCCACCGTAAGTCTACTGAATCAGAATCTGCATCCTCGCAAGATCTTCTGATGCTTTGTGTTGATCTCTGAGTCTGAGAAGCCAGAGTAGAAGTTGAGAGGACAGGTGACTGGTTTGGGCCAGAGTGGTCTAGACGGCTTTCTTAGCAGTGAGGCTTGAGCTTCACCTGAAGGACAGGTGCAGCAGTGGGTATTTCTGTGGGATAAAAGGGGATTTGAGTCACAGAAGTGTCCGGGTTCATGTGGCCTGTTGTACAAGACAGATGGGAGGGGATAATGGAATCACGGTATAGGGTCCTCAAGTGGGTGGGGAAGTCATCTTGGGAAAGGAGAAGTGAGAACTTTTGCAAAGACCTAATTTTAAAGACTATTGTACCTGTTTACAGGCTTCTTTTTATTGTTAGTTCAGCTATCAGCTGTATTAGGTGATTGAATCATAATTTGGTCATTTACTAACGGAAACAGAACTGAGAAACTACAGGAAAATGAATTCTTTCACATTCGACAGGGTTAATTATCCACAGTTGTAGGTGGAAGAAGCCAAGAAATGTATTGCTAAACCAGGACATTTAGCTAAGACTAAATTGTGGGCTAATTTGTGTATTTCAGTGATTTTCTCCAACAGTCTTCAAGTAACCTTGAGTCTTGATGTCTTTAGTAATTACTATAAATTTTAGAAGTTTATTTTATATGGTTAAGCACAATCATCTTTGTCTTATACTTTTAGTTGCTCCTTCCTTTTTTTATATTTGAAAATAAAGTGAAAAGACATATTTTTGAATAGTTTTGAATGATTCTTCAGTTTGGTGATTAAGACTAAAGCAAGAGGGGCGCCTGGGTGGCTCAGTTGGTTGAGCAGCTGCCTTCGGCTCAGGTCATGATCCCAGCGTCCTGGGATCGAGTCCCGCATCGGGCTCCTTGCTTGGCAGGGAGCCTGTTTCTCCCTTTGCCTCTGCCTGCCACTCTGTCTGCCTGTGCTCGCTCGCTCGCTCTCTCTCTCTCTAACAGATAAATAAATAAAAAATCTTAAAAAAAAAAAAAAGACTAAAGCAAGAGAACATTGAGTCTCCTGTTAAAAGCTGAATTACCAACTCAGAGGAGGAGCCATGGCAAGCTCTTAAAACTGAAACACAAAATCATGATTTATTGGGGGAATGTTTATGACACTTTCAAGAAAATATTAAAGTGTTATTTCAGTTGTTGGGAAATGTGGCTTTTTTTTTTTTAAGATTTTATTTCCAAGTAATCTCTACACCCAACATGGGGCTCAAACTCAGAACCCCGAGATCAAGAGTCACATGCTTCACCGACTGAGCCAGCCAGGTGCCCCAGATGGGAAATATATTTTGAGTTACACTGTATCTTATATTGAGTTTCATTTTTAGTGTGTTTTCATATTCTTAAATTACTCAGATTCAACTTTGTAGAACATAGATAATACAAAGGTAGGAACCATGCCTTTTCTTTTTTTAAGATTTTAATTTAATTTTAATTTAAATTTAAAAATATTGATTTTTATCTGTCCTTCGAGATATATTACCTCGAAGGTAGGGCCTCACATGGTTGGTTGTTGGATGATTAAGAAATAAAAAATTTTAATTTAAAATTTAATTTAATTTAAAAATATTGATTTTTATCTGTCCTTCGAGATAATATATAGCTGGTACAGTAACAATAAGTTATAATTAGAAACTATTAGTACAAAAGTGGAAATTAGATGAATAATATAAAAACTACTAATTTGGAAATAATTTTACACTTTCAGGTTACAGGAATAAGAACAGTACAGAAACCATCCAGGTTACCTATTAACATGTTACCCCATTCACTTTATTATTTGCTCTTTCTCTTGAAGTTGCACACACTATATGCCCTAAGAGTAGGAATATATATCTGGTATCACAACATTATAGTTACCAGCTTCTGTAAAACAGTCTTTAACCCCCCACCCCTTTCCCCAGACCGATTCCCCACCCCCGCTGCCCTTCCAGATGAGAAAACTAAAAGGCCAAAACGGTTAAGTGACTTACCCAAGTGTAAAGTTCCATGGTTTCTAAGTGGAAAACCCAGCCTGTTTTTCAAGTCAGGTGTTGGTCCATGTCCCTAACATCACAGAAGAATCTTTTTTTTTTTCCTAACAAGTTCAGTCATTTAGTAATATAATATAGCAATTAAAATTTGTAATTGTTCTTCTAAACCAGATGCAGCCATCCCACAGAATAAAAGACTTGACCTATAGAGGGTTCTTGGTCACCATAATGTCCTTAACATATTTGGTGGTAGGATAAGCCCTTAGAATGGTTATTGTTACATTGTTTTGCTTCTGCTTTTTAGTTTGTATAAATAAGAATGTTCTTGATTTTGAGTGTCTAGGTGTTTTTGTTTTGTCTTGTTTTTAGATTTTTTTTTTAAAGATTTTATTTATTTATTTGACAGACAGAGATCATAAGTAGGCAAAGAGGCAGGCAGAGAGGGAGGGGAAGCAGGCTCCCCACTAAGCAGGGAGCCCGACACAGGGCTCGATCCCAGGACCCTGAGATCGTGACCTGAGCCGAAGGCAGAGGCTTAACCCACTGAGCACCCCTGTTTTTAGATTTTTTTTTTTAAAGATTTTATTTCTTTATTTGACAGAGAGATCACAAGTAGGCAGAGAGGCAGGCACAGAGAGAGGGGGAAGCAGGCTCCCTGCTGAGCAGAGAGCCCGATTTGGGGCTCGATCCCAGGACCCTGAGATCATGACCAGAGCCAAAGACAGAGGCTTAACCCACTGAGCCACCCAGGTGCCCCTTGTTTTTAGATTTTTATTTGAGTGAGTGAGAGAGAGTGCAAGCTGGGGGAGGAGGGAAGTAGCGGAGGGAAAAAGGAGAGAAGCCTTTCCCACCAACCATGGAGCCCAGTGTGGGGCTCAATCCCAAGTCCCTCAGATCATGACCTGAGCCTAAACTAAGAGTCCATCCCTTAGCCAATGGCTTTAACTGACTGAGCCAGCCAAGCACCCTTGAGTGTCTAGGTTTTAAGGGCTTTTAGGTTCCCTTGGTTTAAGTCTTGATATATCCTGCATTGAGGACAGATAGAGTAGTATTCCTTTAAAGTATGAGAGGAGGCTGTTATTTACCAAAACTGTGTCTAACAAATGGTGACTGGATTGCTGGTCTACAAAGAGCAGAGTCCAGAAGGCATCACGAGGAATTCAAGTTCAAAGTCTAACTGTGGAGTAAACTTCTTTCTAGTCTTTATTTTTGGCATGTTTTTCCTCTGTGTCAGTATTTACCAAAGTGTGGTCTCTCCACCAAATGCATCACAATTAGAATTGCTTGAAGTGCTTGTTAAAAATTGCAGGTTCCTGGACCCCACCAAAGACATACTGAATCCAGATGTCTGGAGGTGAGGCCTGGTAATCTGTATTTTATTTTAATTTTGTATTTATTAAAGATTTATTTATTTTATAGGGAGAGAGAGTGTGTGAGTGTGGGTGTCTGTGTGTGTGTGTGTAAACACACATATGTGGGGGTGGGAGGGAGCAGGGGAGCCTGATTCCAAGACCCGGGGATCATGAACTGAGCTGAAGGCAGACACTTAACCGACTGAGCCACCCAGCTGCCCCGGTCACTTTCGTTTCACATCATTCATGTGTTTGGAGTGGAAGACTTTTGTTTGCTTGCTTTTTTTTAAATGAAAGATTCATGTGCATAGTACAAATATCAAAAAGTGTGAAAGGGTATACAATGAACACCTCCCTCCCATCCTCTTGGTCCTAGACCACTGTGCTGTTCTGCGCCCCTGTATCTGTTAACTCCTTCAGTTCCTCTCAGCAGTCCAACTAGTAGGTCATCTTATTGTTGCTGTTTCGTGGAAGAGGAAAACTGGGCCCAGAGAGGTCGAATCACTTTTTCAAAGTCACACACAGCTAGGAAGTGGTGGCATTCTGTGGGTGTGGCTCTTAGTTAACCACCTTCCTCTGCTGAGTCAAAATATATAAGGATGAACTAGATGAATACATGTGAAGAGCTTGTTTGGGGAGAGTAGAGCGTTCCTTTTCAGTAATGTAAATGTTTTATGTGGAACTCGAACAGCCTAGCCTGTAGTTTTGTCTAACCCTGGTAGCTGGGTATCCTCATGTCATTTCACATGAATCTGTTCTTCCGTAAATGGCATAGAACTGAACCTGGAGAGTAGACTTAAGGGCCTGGTGGTACTGAATCAGAAAATGGTAGCATCTGAGGTCTTTCCCATGCCCTGCTATTGGCTGTATTTTATTTACATCACAAGAGATGGATATAGTCATTGCTCCGCCATGTATCCTTTGGCTCCATTTGTGGAATTAGTTCCACAGTTCTTTCCCCTTTATTATTTTCTGGAAGAATAAAGTAGGGATTCTAATGACTAAGTGCGTGAACTGAAGAATACATCATTAGGCCTTGAGTTCTGTGCATGAAGCATCTTTATAGTCAAGTAATGTTTACTAAACTCTTACCATATGCCAGGAGCTGTGTACCTTAACTGATTTGATCCCCTAGTAACGTGGTGTAGGAGTCAAGTTTCACAGATGTTAAGTAATTTACTGAAGATTACACATCTAATAAGTAATGAGGTCAGGATTCAAATAATCTGAGTCTGATTCTCAACCTTGTGGTTTCCTGTATGCTCTGCAGAGCCCGTAGAAGGACGATGGCTTATTGAACCTGAGGACCTAGCATGGTCCTAGCATGTGGTTAGGAAAAACTGAAGAAATGAGTAATAGAAAGGAGGTGATTTTGCCCATTTATCATGTTGTTTTGAGACTTTTTAATCTAAGTCAACGCAAGCCATTTTGTATATTCAGACAGCTAAGTGAAGTAGAATCCACACTAAACGTAAATGAAGCCTTAAAGCTTTTAAGTTTATTGTTTTGGCGGCATGTTGTTGTGTGCATTCCCTAGAAAATGTGTCAAGGAAAATAATTTAATGGTCAGGAGCACATTTTTACCTTCAGCTCCCAGGCTTGTCTTTCTTACCCTGGTCAACCAACACCCCCACCACCAGTCCATTAAACACAAAGAAACAGAGAGGAACGAAGTTCAAGCTCACCTTCTTGGGTGTTTTAAAATGACTGTTCTAGCAACTGATTAAACTAGGTTTTCTAAGTGAGCCATTCCTTAACCCTGAATTAGTAAAACATTAAAATATTTATGGTGTCTGCCACTGACCCATATTCAGCAAGGTAGGAGTTAATCTGGCAGTTTCTGATTAAATACCTGTATTAGGCAATTCAGGAATTACTACAGAGGCCTGGAGGGAGAAGGGTGAGGAATAGTGAGTGTGTAAGAGAAACCTCTGATAGCAAGTTAAACAAAACTACTCCTTTTAGAAGAACAAAACCTAAATGATTGGGAAGATTCATCCTTTATCTGGAAATTGGCGATTATTTCTGTCAGTGGAATTCTTCAAGTTTTTGCTTTATTTGGGCTTTCTAATTTTGGGGAAAACATTATGGGCATGTCCATTTTTTGTATAATATGAAATCATAATATTTGAACTATGTTTTCCAAGTTAAAATTTTGTCCAGTATGTGTATATTTATACTTGTAATTTGTGCCTATATATTTAAAACAGCTTTATTGAGATATGATTCATATATAATGTATCCGTTTAAATGTACGGTTCAGTGATTTTTAGTGTATTCACAGAGCTGTGTAGCCATCACCACAGTCCAATGTCAGAACATTTCAGAAAAAATCCCTGTACTCATTACCAGTCATTCCCAACCCTTCTTTCCTTCCTGCCCCACGAAAGCCCTTTTGATTAGGTAACTACTAATCTACTTTCTGTGTCTATGGATTTGCCTATTTTGGACATTTTGTATAAATGGAATTGTATAGTATGTTTTTATTTTCTGACAAGTTCCTTTTATTTAGCATACTTTTTCAAAGTTCATCCAACTTCTAGCATATATCAAAATACCTCATTGCTTTTTATTATTGAATACTATTCCACTGTATGGATATACCACATCTTCTACATTTTTAATTTTGCTTTCTAAATTTAGTATGTCTGAGAGACTTCTACTTCTGGGAAGGCAGAGTAGATGAGTTTTGGGTTTTTTTTTATTTTGCTTTGTTTTTGTTTTTTGCCCTGATCTATCACAGACTCAGAACTAGAGGAGTTAGCAGCTGGAAACACCAAAAGGTGCAGGCAACACTCAAACAGAAGTCCACTCTCTCTAGCCAGAGGACCTAGGACCAGCCTAGGCTTAAGACAGAAGACTCAGGCGGTAGCTGCTCTGCTTCACACACAACAGGGAAAAACTGTGACTGTACTCCTGCTCTTGCCAGTAAAGACCACATGGTTAGCCCGGACTTCACTGTCTGAGCGTGGTCTGTAGTTAACAGATCCTTTATTGATCGGCATTGGGTGATCCCCAATGGTTTGGCATTACAAATGGATCTTCAGTGTTCCTGTCTCTGGTGTCTTTGGGCATCTGTATAAAAGTTTCTGCAGAATAAATTTATACATGTGAAATTGTTGGATGGATAGCACAAATGAAGCCTTCAGAAATAACTGTTAGATTGATGACATCAAACTATGGAAATATAGAGGAAGTTTGATATTTTCAGTCAACTTTTTCTCTGTGTAGAGCAGGTCATTTCTAGTCTATCTTCCAGTTCAGTGATTTTTTTTCCTCTCTCCCTTCCATTTGGGTGTTCGGCTGTGAGGTCATCCTCTGAGCTCTTTTTTCTTTCTTTCCTTTTTTTTTTTTTTTTTGTTTTTTTTTTTTTTTTTTTTGGATTTTTTTTTTTTTTTTTTTTTGGTTATTTTATTTTTAGTTGTGGAATTTCCTACTGGTTCTTCTTTGCATCTTCTGTTTCTTTGCTGAGGCTTTTTTTCTGTGTTTTCACTTGTTTCAAGCTGTTCATAATTGCTCACTGAAGCACTTTTACCATGGCTGCTTTAAAATCTTTGTCTGCAAATTCTAACATCTCTGTCATCCTGATGGTGACAGTACTGATTGATGCTTTTCATTCAGTTTGATATGGTTCTTAGTATGACCAGTGAGTTTTGATCAAAACTTGGACATTTTCATATTATGTTATGAGACTCTGGATCTCTAACACTCAAATAAGACTTCTCTGACAGGGCCCTGGAGGAGGGTGGGCAGAGAGATGGGTGACAAGGATACTGCCTTGTTACAGCCAGATAGAGAATGAATAGCTTGTGGCCTCCATTGATACTCCTGGGACCAATGCCATTTCTGCTTGGTGGGGGTGGAGGTTCCAGTTCCCTATGTAGTCTCCATTGATGTTACCTCTGGTTGATCGTGAATATCCTGACTACTGTATTCTGGGCCTCCTCTGACCTCCCAGCCCCACCCCAGCCCCCCAGCGGGGAGGAAGGAACAGGTCCTCCTTTTACTGGCTGGCAGGGTTGAAAGCCCTGGCTCCTTCCTTGGCCCTCTTGGACACCATGCTGGAGGGCACATTACAGCCTCCAGAGGGCTGATTGCATGAAATTGAAAATAAAATAATGTAGATGATAAAAAAGTTATATATAGGGGCACCTGGTTGGCTCAGTGGGTTTAAGCCTCTGCCTTTGGCTCAGGTCATGATCCTAGGGTCCTGGGATCGAGCCCCACATCGGGCTCTCTGCTCAGCAGGAAGCCTGTTTCCCCCTCTCTGCCTGTATCTCTGCCTACTTGTGACCTCTGTCTGTCAAATAAGTAAATAAAATCTTTAAAACAACAACAACAACAAAAAAAAACTGGGTGGAGAATAATGTATCTTATTTTCAGGGTATAATGCTCTCCACTATGCCAGCACGTCCTCCTCAGTCAATTGTACCAATAGGTTATGTTCAACATAGTTCATGTTGAAGAGCATGCTTTTGATCCTTTACCTGGAATGGAATTTTATTGAAATGTTGAAATGGAACTTTATTATTACAGCATGCATTAAGGGAGGAAGTTTTTGACTTATGACTTACGACTTCTGGAGATCCAGATCTTTCCAGTTTCACTACACTTGATGAAAACATTATCTGGTTATTACCTCTCAATCTTCTCATGCTATTAAAAGTTCAGAAAAACTTGTACTTGGCAGTTTTCTTATTACATAGTTTCTTGCAAGTTGCAGTACTAGGAGTTAATGTGATTCACTCAGGCTACAGTTCTGTGTCTATGTTTCATTTCTGGTAAAGAATGATTAAAAAGAAAAAAAATGAATCCACTTGTAACTCTCTCATGCTGTCTGTTTAGGGTAGGGTTCTGGGATCCTCCCTTTTTTTTTTTTTTTGCTTTTTTTTTTTTTAAGGTTTATTTTTATTTTTATTTATTTGACAGACGAGATCACAAGTAGGCAGAGAGGCAGGCAGAGAGAGAGGAGGAAGCAGGCTCCCTGCTGAGCAGAGAGCCCGATGCGATGCGGGGCTCATGCGATGCGGGGCTCGATACCAGGACCCTGGGATCATGACCTGAGCCGAAGGCAGAGGCTTTATTTAACCCACTGAGCCACCCAGGCGCCCCTGGGATCCCCGCCTTTTATGCCCATGTATTTTGTTAGTTGTCGTATGTTTAATCAGGTAACTGCTTTTATTTATTGTTTTACTTCACCCTATTTCCCCATTAGTTTAGGAATTAGTAACTTTACTAATGTAGCATCTTACTGAAATGGCATCTGAATATTTTGAGAGTTACTTTAGGATAATAAACAGAACTTGAGCCATGTGTCTCTGAATGAGCTGTTGAAAGTTTATTTTTGGCTTTCTCCACAGACTTTGTGGTGGAGATGGCTGTGTTGCTCCATAGCAAGTGTCAGAATGTTCTCTTCCAGCATGCTGGCTTGCTTTCCTTGCTCCTGTGCCCGGCTTCACCCCTCCCTCCTTTGTAAACTGGCAGCATACGTGACAGAAGTAAAGATCTGTCCCACCCCGATTTTTAGGAAAATTCTATCTCATCATTGAGCTGGGGAGGTCCTCAGCTGCTCGATTCATATTAAGTAGGGTTACAGGTAGTTTTTTTTTTAATAAAGATACCTTGTTATTTTCTTGCTCCTTGAAGGAATGTGTAAAACAGGATATGGGATTTTATAATGAATATTTTTTTAAATGGGTGGAGGTTGGTGATTATTTTAACTCTTTGGAAACCTGCAAGTTTTCCCCTTTATGGTGCCCTATAAAAAAATACCGTCTCGGGGCACCTGGGTGGCTCAGTGGGTTAAGCCTCTGCCTTCGGCTCAGGTCATGATCCCAGGGTGCTGGGATGGAGCCTGGCATTGGGCTCTCTGCTCAGCAGGGAGCCTGCTTCCCTTCCTCTCTCTCTGCCTGCCCCTCTGCCTACTTGTGATCTCTCTCTGTCAAATAAATAAATAAAATCTAAAAAAAAATACCGTCTCACAGAATAAGAAATGACTTAACATTTCATGAAATTAATTAAAAAGGCAAAATAGGGACGCCTGGGTGGCTCAGTGGGTTAAGCTGCTGCCTTCGGCTTGGGTCATGATCCCAGCGTCCTGGGATCGAGTCCCGCATCGGGCTCTCTGCTCAGCAGGGAGCCTGCTTCTCCCCTCCCCTCTCTGCCTGCCTCTCTGCCTACTTGTGTGATCTATCAAATAAATAAAAATATTTTTTAAAAAGGCAAAATAAAAAATTCAGTGGAATTAGCCACATTTAAGCACTCATTAGCTATACATCACAAATGACTACTGTATTTGGTCAGGTAGTACAGATCGTTTCTACCATTGCAGAAAGTTCTCTAGCACAGTGCTGTAATAGAGTGGCCATTTTTAAGAAGGCGGGGGGTGGGGGGCAAATGAAAGAGCAGAATAAGAGACCCGAGTTTCCACCCTTCCTTCCACAATGCAACTTCTCCTGTTTTCTCGAACCCTTGTGTATAAGTCAGAAAAAGGTCTATCATTTTGAGTATCACCACTTTGACCCTGTTCTCCAATGTTGATTTCTCTTTCCCAGGCTGGCAGTGATGGTGAAAGCATAGGAAACTGCCCCTTTTCCCAGAGGCTCTTCATGATTCTTTGGCTCAAAGGAGTTGTATTTAGTGTCACAACTGTGGACCTGAAGAGGTAAGACTTCGTTGCAGTTTGAAATCAACTTAAGTTGAGTATATACTGTTTTCAGTTTGATTCTCTCCCCACTCCTCACTTTGCATGTGTATGTTTTCTAAAGGAAATAAATATATTTATTAAAGTTGAGCTGATTTGTGGGCAAATTTAACTTACATAGATATTATGGATAACTCACAGTGTCCGTAAATTGCATTTACTAGCCACTTAGTATTTTTAAGAACTTATTGTTTGTTTACCTTTAATTTCAAGAGCCGCACCAGGAGCTAAATTTTAAATTTTAGTGTGGATTCAGGGACAGTTTTGACTTCCCAGTGTAAATGTGGAGCTCTGAAGAACTTTCTAAGAAGACAGCTTGTTGGTTTAGAATGTTCTAAACACATGGTGTATATAATCTGGATCCTTGAAGACAGGAGTGGGGTTTTAGGAGGATGAATGTCTATTTGATTTATTCTACTTTTCAGGGAATAATGGGAATTTTCTGTAATACGATTTTAACCATATTTGGTTAAATATATTGTAAAATAAAAGTGATTATCTGTGGCCCTGTGATTGGTCTTGCTAGTTGAAGAGTTGTTTCTGTCTCTCCACAGACCAAAGTGGAGAGGGCTGAGAAGAACCCTGATGAAGCGTAAGCTCTCCTTTTACTCAGGAGCTTCTGTTTTTCCTTAGCAAACAGGTTTGAGGTGAAGGATGTGCATATTTAGGGGAAAAGACACTTAAATCAAGAGTTAAGAGCAGTTGCACTAATAGAAAATCTAGGATTGGGCAGTGGACATGTATTCCTCTTGACACAAAGGCAGTAACATGGTTTGTTGCTTATTATTTTAAGCGAATCAGTCACGAACAGTGTCCAAGAAAGACTGTGGACGGGCTGTCACATGATGCGTGGTGGAATTCATGTGTGTTATCCCTTCGGGTGTCACCAAGCGAGTTATCTGGGAGCTGTCATCCCGTTCCTGGTTCTCAGCTGGCATTCCCCGGACTTCTGTCAGTTCCTTACACTTTATTTTTTACTGACTGCTAGTGCACTTCTTTGAGATTTTTGGAGACTTAAGGTCTGTTTATTGAAAATAAGCCATGGAGTCTTCCAGGAACCCCTTCAGTTGCGTATGTGAATGCAGAGGTAAGCCTCTGGGGATAGTGAGAGCTCAAACTGCAGGCTCTTTCAGGGATTTACCTACCTCATTTTGGACATTTTGGCTGCCGTAAGAATGAAATAATTCATGCAGTTACCCTTCTATTACTGTTTTTTTTTCTCCCTACATGCACTCAAAAAGGAAGTTTCTCAATGTAACTTCTAAAAATAGACCATGCTACGAGGCACACACCCTAACTGTGTCTTAAAATACATGGATTTCTCCCATTCCATTTTTGGCTTGGAGCAAGTGAGTTGACTGCCACGCTTCGAGAAAGCCTTCTTTGAGCAGCTCAACACAGTGCTTGATTGTGGTCCCTACCGGTGATAGCACCGTGAGCCAGGGAGCCTGGTTCAGGAGAGGAAGTGGACTCAGAATGGCTGTTTCCCTTTTCCTGTACAAACTCCTGAAGACATTATTTCTGTATGTTAGTTGATCTTTGAGGACTTAAAATTTCCAGAGTAATATACGTATGTGTAAAAAGTGACCCATGGAAGGCAGGATGAAAGATTCAGGGCTTCCTAGTTAGTCAGTATTACCATCCAAAGAAGATGTCTGTTTATTTTCTAGGGCTTTGTAGAAAATCAACAGAGAACACTTAAAAATGGAGCCTATACTAGTTTTCTTTAGAAATCTTAGGTCACTGGTGCATCTAAAACATGCTTCCTGAGGGCCAAGGAAAGTGTAGAAATAGTACATGACCATGAATCCCCTCACCCCCAGGCCCCAGTCGTCCACTTCCCCCTTGCAGATACCACTGCATTTCGGTTTGGTCTTTATCCTTCTGGATCTTTTCTATGAACTTAGACACTTAAAGTCTTGAGTAAGATTTCAGGAGAGTGAACATGGACTGAAAAAACCGTTGTAAGGTAAAGTTGTCACAGAGGAGTAAAACATTCAGTAGTAAAAAAGTGCCATTCATAATCTTTTTTTTTTTTTAAGATTTTTAAAAAATTTATTTGACAGAGAGAGAGAGATCACAGGTAGGCAGAGAGGCAGGCAGAGAGAGAGAGGGGGAAGCAGGCTCCCCGCTGAGCAGAGAGCCTGATGCGGGGCTCGATCCCAGGACCCTGAGATCATGACCTGAGCTGAAGGCAGAGGCTTAACCCACTGAGCCACTCAGGCGCCCCACTGTTCATAATCTTAATGTTAAAACTTTAGATATGACTGTTCTGATAAAACTGTGGGGGAGGAAATGCCTCTAGTGCTTATTTTTTTCCTTTTCCCGGTAATTGCTAATTCCTTGCTGAAGAGGACTGATCGCAGAACTAACAGTTGGTGGAGAGCAGTAAGACTCGATTGTGAGCTATTTAGAGGCCCACTCAGTGCTCTGAGAAAATTATCGTTACATGACATTTCATCCATAAGAACAAGCTAGTTTCCAGTTCTGGCACCGTGTGACATGTTCTCTTTGAATGGCAGTTGGTGTTAATGGCTCTGCTGGTGGTACTCCTGTGCCCCTGTGAGGCTCGGCACAGCCTCCTGTTGCTTGCCTGCCAGCGCTGCCTTCATGCTTTGAGGGGGAGTCATTTCTAAACCTCATTTTCTGTTCACATTGCAGTTGTATTACAGAACTTGTAGATTAAAAAAGAAAAAAAGTGCCCAGGTTTCAGAAGGATTTTAGGCTACATCAACCACCATTTAAGCAAAACCTTCAAGTAAATATAAATGAAAATATTAAAATATGGGGCATATTTCAAGATGTTATCACGTGTCATCAAATGGGAGCCATGGAGGAGGGAAAGAGACCTGGTTCTGTGTGGCGAGAGCCCTGTCATTGGTTTCCCTAGGACATTGGGCAGGACGCCTCATCTTTGGAGGTCAGTCATCTCATTTTTAAATTCACGAAAAAGGAAGGAAAACATTAACATATCTTCTTCTTCGGTGTCTACTATGTGCTAAACACCATTCAAGGTCCTTTTCGCTACTCATCAGACCATTTTCAGACCTATTGTTGAATAAAATTCATTGTTTTATATCCTGCTTCTAGGCTGACAGGTTTGTGGCAGTGATAAAAATCTTTGAAGACTTCTGCTACCTTCATTATGCCCAGAAATTTCTAAATCAATGATCAGTGTCTTTATTTATTTATTTATTTATTTTAAATATTTTTATTTATTTATTTGTTAGAGAGAGAGAGAGAGAGAGAGCAAGCACAGGCAGACAGAGAGGCAGGCAGAGGCAGAGGGAGAAGCAGGCTCCCCGCTGAGCCAGGAGCCCGATGTGGGACTCTATCCCAGGACGCTGGATCATGACCTGAGCCGAAGGCAGCCGCTTAACCAACTGAGCCACCCAGGCGTCCCGATCAGCATCTTTAGAGCACAGATAAGCCTAAGAGGCAGGCAAAGGGAAGAGAAAGAAGAAAGTGTGACAACAGTAATCCCCCCTCACCCCTGTCTATATCTTTGTCTCTGTTTCTCTGACACACACACATACACATAAACACACACACACCCAAGATGCTGACTTTGGATATAGCTGAGTGTCACATACTTGTTAGGTAAACTTTTCTAGTTTTGAGAAATGAGAGTGGAAATGAGAAAGAAATTAGCTTTCTTTTTTTTAAACTGATGGCACTAGTTTATTTCCCTCTTAAAAGACCAACTGCAACCAAATGAAGTGAAGATAACCTCAAGATTTTATTGTCTTCATAATATAACAAAATATGAAGCTTAGAACTAGATCACTTGGCCCTTTCTCTTCTTATCTCCTCCTAGTTCAGAATGCTTGCATCTCTCAATAGCCAGCATTCTCTTAGATCTGCAATTGGGCTGAACACATTCAAGCCTCAGCACAATCTTTTTTGTAGTTTTAGCTGTTTTCTGGAAAATCAGCTTTGTAAGCCAACCATAGCCACTTTGCTTCCTGTCATAATACCACTTTCCCTGGGCATAAAGAGAATCTTTTTTCTTTCTTGTACTGTGTCACTTTGTGGGGTTGGTGCTTGCCACACTTGTAGAAAGTCCAGCGGGTTTTAGGAAGGTTCACCATGTTTGTGAGAGTGTTGTTGGCACGGAAAGAAATTAGTTTTTGTTGTTGTTGTTGTTTTTTAAGAAATTAGCTTTTTATTGTAAAAGCAGTGATATCTGCTGTATTACCAGTGAATAAAATCCCTCCTCCATGATATTCTCTGAGAAAATAAATAAATTGGAGAAGACTGCTTTTAAAAAATCTGGGAAATGTATGCTTCCGATATCCATTTCCTCCTTAAATGCTGAAACTTTCTCAACCTCTGCATTGTCACAAATGGTTTCCTTCTGCTTCACATGGCAGCATACCATTTGTAAGGTATTGTGTAAGACTCACTTGTAAGTTGCTGTAATAATACCAAAGTTTTGAAGCTTATTATGATAGTTTAAACTTTAACAATTTGGTAACCATTTAACATGGAGCCAGAGAGCCATAAAACTGATAGTTCTGCATATCTTGAAAGTCATTTATAAACTCAGAAAAAAAATCTGATTTCTAAATAGATTCTTCAGATAGTTTGCTTTCCTTGTCATGTTTCCGTGGTTCCATCCTTCTGAAAAATGTCTTCAGCAAGCTGAGAGATAAGTTTGGTTTCCAGGTGGTGACAGCAGTGTGAATGACACATACAGAGAGACTGAATGGAATGGGACAGGCCAGCCTTTCTGAGAAACCCTGCATTTCCTGCTGTTGGCCAGTCAGGAGTACAGACTCCCTTCTTTCCCTCTGTGAGGTTGACTTGAGCTATGTGAAGCCCTTGTTATCCCTGCAAATCAAGATAGGTGTTTCATAAATGCATTCTGAGTCACAGGGATGCCCTGAGTGTGTGTTGAGGGCGAGGGGACAGAAACACGGAGAGAGACAGACAGACATGGACAGTCATACAGAGAGAGAGCACGCTTCACTGCCACGTCTTATGGTCTTTTTCAAAATGATTTCAAAGATGATAGATCCTGTTGAGGTCCCTGAGAGCTGAAGTAGAAAAACATTATTGGTGAATGTTTTTCTAAACCTATCAGTGTGTAATCTCTCTCAACTGTGTTAAGAAAATCTCTTAAGAATTGTAGAAACTATATTTGAAACCTGTTGGTGGGTCCTGTTTTGTTTTAACACAACTGCTCTGCAAATTGATGTTAAAGTAGACAAAGATTTAGCAGTATACCATGTCATCAAAATAAAATCCTGTAACTATTGCAATGGGACACATAGACCAGGGCTTAGTAACCGGGACCTTGGTGTGTATGTTTTGGTGAATCCATGATTCATTCATTCAGTTGGTGACTTTAGTCAGAATATGGCAAACTTAGTGAAGTATAATTAATAGGAGTAAAGTATTCTGAAACAAATGAAGGATTTTTTGTGTTAACTTTTTATCTCATACTCGCCATACAGTGTCCAGTATTTTCTTGATTTGTGTGGGTGAATTTAATGCCTTGAAAATCAGTACCTTCAAAAAAGAGCTCAATTAAAAATAGAAGTTTTAGGGGGCCCTGGGTGGCTCAGTCGGTTAAACAGCCGACTCTTAAGTTTTGGCTACAGTCATGGTCTTGGTGTTGTGAGCTTGAGTCCCAGCTCCATGCTCAGCAGACTCAAGTTCTCCCCCTACCGTGTACACATGCACATGCTCTCTGTTCTCTCTCTCAAATAAATTAATTAATTAAACCTTTAAAAAAATTTAAGTTCTACATACTTAATATTTTTTCCCTCCATTTAGTGGAGTCAGCTTGTTACAAAATTAGGTCATCTTTAAACCCCAGCTCCGGTGTCCTGTGGCCCTACTGCACTCGTTTTATAAGAAGCAGCTGGAACTGAGCCACTGGCCCAGTGTTCTCCAATTGTCACAAGGGTACCAAATTAAACTTTAATTGAAGTTAAGCCACTTAAGTTGCTTAAAGTATTAGGTCCCATGAGGTTCCTCCTATTCCTCCTTTCCCTCTCTGTCTCTTGTGTTAGTTTGTTTCTCTTTATTTCCTTTCCTTCAACAAGAAACAAAAAGAACAGAAGAATTTTTTTCATCTACTCTGACCCCCCCCCAAAAAGAGAGAGAGACTACTCAGATAAGTAACATTATAAACAAGAAAACCCCCAGACATTGAAGAGTATTTGTGCTCTTATCTCATGGCAAGAATTATATGCACTTTGCTTTTTCTAGATGTCACTTAAGGGAATGAGTTTGAGTGAATCGTTGAGTATTTATTGAAGGGCTTTTATGAGATAAACCACAGATGTCCTGACATTTTTAGCCATTGCCTGTCCGTTCGGTTTCATTTCTGTCCCACTGCACTTTCAGAAATGTTAAGTTTCTGTGCAGCGTCTGTAAAATGAGCCTTTGTGGGTCAGACAAAACACCTGAGGCCTTGGGAGTGCCGAGTGAGATTCTGCTTGGCTGATGACTCCATCCAGCTTCTAAGTCACCTCTGTGCTTGCAGATTGAAGTCTGTTGATCCATTCAGACGTGTCCAAGTTTCTTTTGGGACCTCCTTTGATTTGGAGTAAGGACCCAACATGGTTGCTCTTCATCTCAACACTTAATCCTAGAAAATAGTTTCATCACCTTTGTTTTTTAAAAATCGATAAGCTTTTCAGCAGAAACAAAGTGGACTATTCACTAGTCCCTGATATTAGTAGAAAATTGGTAGTCCTTTGCTTGATTTCACTTTGTAAGACTTTTTTTTTTTTTTAAAGATTTCTTTATTTGAAAGAGACAGAGTGTGTGGAGGGTTAGAGGGAGAAGCAGACTCCCCACTGAGCAGAGAGCCTGATGTGGGACTTGATCCTGGGGCTCCGGGATCATGACCTGAGCCAAAGGCAGATGCTTAACCGACTGAGCCACACAGACACCTAACTTATAAGCCTCTCTTAATCAGATTTCTTATTGCCATTCAGTTAATGCTAGATAACCAGTTTTGAACCATCAGACTCAAATAGAGTTTAAAACTGCCAAGACTCATCTCCTGCATAATGCTATGTTAATGTGAGCCTGAAAGCAGGCATGGATCTCATTTGCATGCTTTGGTTTAGCTCATGTTCTTATTTGATTTGATCTTCACAGGCAAAGCAGGTCTTACATTGCAGTACAGAGCAGGAAATCCAAAGAGGTTGTGATTTCCTTTGTCACGTAGCTGGTGGATGGCAGAACTATCCAATTTGGGGCTTTAATCAGCCAGGTCCTTTTTATTCAGTCGTTGGCTCTTTCTTCTCTACCATGCCAACTCTATCCTTCCCCTAATAAATATTTTTATTTGGAGAGCTAAAAGCTGTCATAATTTATTATAGAATAGCCGTTACTTATTTTGTTGCCCTCCCCCCATGGGTTATTGTAAAGCATCTATCCTCTCTCCCCCATTAATAACTCTATCTTCATGAAAAAATTGTTTGTAAAACACTCAGATGTATGTTATTACCTTACATTTAGGCATTAAGGGACTGTTAGTCATAAACATATTGGTGAATATGTTTTATAACTTTGGAATGAGAAAAGTCTTATTGTTTTCTTTTTTAAGATTTATTTATTTATTAGAGAGAGTGACAGTGGATGGGGGGGCAGAGAGAGAGAATCTCCAACAGACAGCCTGCTGAGCTCGGAGCCCAATGGGAGGCTCCATCCCATGACCTGGTGTCATGACCAGAGCTGAAACCAAGAGTCAAAGGATGCTTAACTAACTGAACCACCCAATTGCCCCACCCCCTCTTTTGCTTTAAAATGTTAAGATTTGAAAACAAATTCATACACCCTGAACTGTTAGGGTTTCTGGACCCTTGGTTATGTACAAGGTCTTGGTGAGTTGAGGAAGAAATAAAGTGTAACTGGGAACATCTGTGAGCTGTGAGTGGGAATGTTAGGGGACTAGAAGACCAAACACCGCGTGGTCTGGGACCTGTTTGACTTGTTGGTGATCAAAGAACACAGATGGTCAGGGTGAGAAGTAAAAAGGACTAACCAAACAAACCAAAGAAATGAAACCTAAAATGGACTAGTTCTGATCTGGAGTCGAGTACTTACATGAGTTCCAGGAGTCTCATGGCACAAGTCATGTTTACATAAATGTAGATCTGAAAGACTCACTCAGCTCTCTTGTTTTCCTGTCACTTTGTACACAGTTTTACCTTTTCAGACCAAAGTATGCTCAGGAAAGGAATCAGAATTGAATATCAAATCAGATTTTTACTTTTAAAAGTCCTTTTTCAGAGCTTAGGTACTTATACGAGTTGATAGAAGATATGTTTTATTTTTCTTTGGTTTGGGAGGGAGATGGGCTCTAGAGTTTGGATGGGGGTATTCTGAGCTAGAAAATTTGGACTGATCAGATAATAAGCTTTTGTATTTTTGGAATGTAGTCATCGATGCAGCACATTCCAAATCTTAATGGGGTGGAGGGAGGAAAAAGGGGAAAGGGACCGTGAAGGAGTATGTGTAAGACCAAGGAAAACTGATAAGCTGGGATGAGTAAGATTTTGAGGTATACTCTATTTTAAAAATTCTTTTCAGTGACAAAGTATTTCACCTTCATGGTACACTTAGAGATATCCTTTGTTCAAATTCTGTGCATTTGTATTAAGGAAGGAAGGAAGGGCTATAATAATAGGTAGGGGGAAAGTTCTTTGAAGCAGTTTTTCGGTGCTTTTTAAAGTTTTCAGTTTTTTGAAGTTTAACTTTTTAATTATGAAAGCTTTTGAACATACACAAGAATAGAATAAACTTCCCTTTAACTTCAACTCAGTTATTGAGATTTTACCCATTTGCTTTGTCCCTTTTTTTTAAAGATTTTATTTATTTATTAGTTAGAGAGAGCGAGCACAGGCAGACAGAGAGGCAGGCAGAGGCAGAGGGAGAAGCAGGCTCCCTGCCGAGCAAGGAGCCCGATGTGGGACTCGATCCCAGGACACTGGGATCATGACCTGAGCCGAAGGCAGCCGCTTAACCAACTGAGCCACCCAGGAATCCCGCTTTGTCCCTTTTTTTTCTTCTTATTTTTCTCCCTCCTGATATGTTTTATTTTTTTTTAAGATTTTATTTATTTATTTGACAGACAGAGATCACAAGTAGGCAGAGAGAGAGGAAGGGAAGCAGGCTCCTCTGGAGCAGAGAGCCTGACACAGGGCTCCATCCCAAACCCTCAGATCATGACCTGAGCCGAAGGCAGAGGCTTTAACCCACTGAGCCACCCAGGCACCCCATCCCTCCTGATATGTTTTAAAGCAAATCCCGGAAGCTCTGTCCTTTCAACCCTCCATACTTCACTGTATATCTCCAAGCAGCGCATACATTTTCTTACCCAACCACCCTGTCATTATCATGTCTAGTCCCCAGCATATGATCCAATCTCCCAAATTACCTCTAAAATATCTTTTTATTTCTTTGCCTGGTTTGTTCAAATCAGGATCCAAACAAATTCTACTCATTATATCTGGTTGTTATGTCTCTCATATTTTTCTTAATCTGCAGCATTCCCTTCCAACTACCATTTGTGGCTTTTTTCCTTCATGCCATTGACTGATAGAAATTCATTCTGTTGAATTGTAGAGTTTCCCGAATTCTGTATTTGGCTGATTGCATCTTTGTGGTATCATTTAACTTTGTCCTGCATCTCCTCAAGTTTCCTAAATGAACATTTTGGTCTCAGAACTCCTTTATACTCTTAAATTATTAAGAACCTCAAAGAGCTTTCCATTATGTGGATTGTATCTATCAACTTTATTGTGTTAGAAATTAAAGCTGAGAAATTTAAAACACATATACTAGTTAGAACAGTCGTGATTTTGTTAAATCATAATCTTGTTATCACAAAAATATATTTTTTAAGATTTTATTTATTTATTTGTCAGAGAGAGAGCGCGCGCACACACAAGCAGGCAGAGTGGCAGGCAGAGGCAGAGAAAGAAGCAGGCTCCCTGCCGAGCAAGGAGCCCGATGTGGGACTCGATCCCAGGACTCTGGGATCATGACCTGAGCTGAAGGCAGCGGCTTAACCAACTGAGCCACCCAGGCATCCCTACAAAAATATGTTTTTAATTAAAACTATATTTTCCAAAACAAAGTTAGTTAGAAGAGTGGCATTGTTTTACATTTTGGTACATTTCTTATGTCTGCCTTAATAGAAAACAGATTCTCATGTCTGTTCCTGTATATATCACTTTGTGAAACCACACAACTAGTAGCCTATGGAAGACTCTACGATTCAGGCATGAGAGAATGAGGGTGGAAAAACTAAATGATGTCTTAGTATTATGAGAATGGCTATCTTGTCATTATTATTGATCCTAGGATTCACTGGTGGGCTTAAGTGAGCCATTTTGCTTTTTAATAGAGTGCTGCCAACATTCCATGCTATTAGTAGTCATAAGTATACATTTTCACCATCTTTATCAGTGTTCTGTGTATTCCCAGTTTTTCCTAATTAATAGAAGAGAGATGTCATCATAGTTTACTCCTCAATTTCTTTGCTAATTGTTTTTACCTTTTTCTGTGTGTTCGCTTATTTTATCTATTGTGTATCAATTTATGTTGGCGCCTATCTGTTTGATTTGTTGATGGCTTTTTAATGAACTTGGACAAAACTCTTAATCTAAGACATATTTTGAGCCTTTCTTTCTTTTTTTAAAATATTTTATTTATTTATTTGACAGACAGAGATCACAAGTAGGCAGAGAGGCAGGCAGAGAGAGAGAGAGGGAGGGAAGCAGGCTCCCTGCGGGGCAGAGAGCCCGATGCGGAGCTCGATCCCAGGACCCTGAGATCATGACCCGAGCTGAAGGCAGAGGCTTAATGCACTGAGCCACCCAGGCGCCCTGAACCTTTCTTATTCACTATATTTTGCCCTTTCTGTGTTGTGTTTTACCTTTGGTTATGCTATGTTTTATAAACCGAAGTCATTTTGACTGGTGATCATTTTCCTTGTTGAGTGTGAACTTCTAGGAAAATGGAAAATTGGTAGCCACTAAATTTGGAATCTCATAGTTAGAAAGGACTGTAGGAATGAGCTGCTCTTCTTCCTGACTTTACAAGAAAAGAAAAAAAGGAAGACCTAGAGAAGTTATGGTTTACTCATCCTTATAATGAGTTAGTGCTGGAGTTGAGACTAGAGACTGTTTCCTCTCAATTCTACCACTATTTCTAATAAGCACTTTAGTTGAATTTAGAATGAGAGTGGGGGCCTTTGTCTTTTGGTTAGAATCAGAGATTCCTGATTTTCTTATCATGAATTTTGTGCTTTGTGAAGGTTTGCTTCTTAGTAGAATAGTATTGCAGCTGTTAAACTAGTGGAAAAAATACTGCTACTTTTCCTTTCTTTGAGAGAGAGTGAGCGAGCAAGTGCAAGCTGGGAAGGGCAAAGGGAGAAAGAGAATCTTAAGTGGGCTCCATGCTGGGCATGGAGCCCGATGCGGGGCTCGATCTCATAACCCTGAGATCGTGACCTGAGCTGAAATCAAGAGCCAGATGCTTAACTGACAGAGCCACCTTGGTGCCCCCCCAAAATACTAATTCTTACTCATTTTCATTTGTATATACATAAACATTTAGCACTCTGAGTTTAAAGTATTATTGCCTTCCCAGAGTAAAAAATGATTCAATTTTGACTGTTTTGCTTAACAGGAAGCCTGCAGACCTACAGAACTTGGCTCCTGGGACCCACCCACCATTTATAACTTTCAACAGTGAAGTCAAAACGGATGTAAATAAGATTGAAGAATTTCTTGAAGAAGTCTTATGCCCTCCCAAGTGAGTATCAAAGAAAGATACACATGAAAATATTGCCATCTCTTTAAAGCTTGGTCTTTTTTGGCCCTTAGAGATCTTTCTCTGGATGATACGGGAGTTCAATCCAAACAGCGTTAAGTTTCAGTGACTAGGGCTTCTCTTCATTCATTATAATTAATGCTACTCTGATGTCCGTACTGGCTTCTGGCTAGGCCAATAAGCATAGGTAGGAATGTGATTAAGCTATAGAGTATACACTGAAAGTAGGTTTGGGACGTGAGAGCTAGGTTAGGAAAGACTGGTTCTTTGAGGGGAATTGGTCCCTAACTGAGAGAGAAGTTTAGGGAAGAGGAGAGATGGGGAGAGAGAGATTCAGACTGAACCCAGCTGGAAGCTCCAAGCAGGAGTTGCTAGAGTCGTTGAATTTGGAATTCAACAACTAAGCAGGATGTGCAGGTTCCTGGGGGATTTCTTTCTTTTCTTTTCTTTTCTTTTTTTTTTAAGATTTTTATTTATTTATTTGACAGTAGAGATCACAAGTAGGCAGAGAGGCAGGCAGAGAGAGAGGAGGAAGCAGGCTCCCCGCTGAGCAGAGAGCCCAATGCGGGGCCCGATCCCAGGACCCTGGGATCATGACCTGAGCCGAAGGCAGAGGCTTTAACCCACTGAGCCACCCAGGCGTCCGTCCTGGGATTTCTTATCAGGTCATTCTAAAGGTAATGTCTGAAGATGTCACCCAAGGGAATTGACTTTTTAGACAGTGTCCCTGGGTTTTAGTTTTTTTTTTTTTTTTTTAAGATTTTATTTATTTATTTGACACAGAGAGAGAGAGATCACAAGTAGGCAGAGAGGCAGGCAGAGAGAGACGGAGAAGC
>ML108133.1:13665-30812 GCA_003697995.1 Taxidea taxus jeffersonii | reverse complement strand
AGAGATCACAAGTAGGCAGAGAGGCAGGCAGAGAGAGACGGAGAAGCAGGCTCCCTGCTGAGCAGAGAGCCCGATGTGGGGCTCGATCCCAGGACCCTGAGACCATGACCTGAGCTGAAGGCAGAGGCTTAACCCACTGAGCCACCCAGGCGCCCCCGGGTTTTAGTTTTTATTTAAGTATTTCTTTGAAGTGTTCTAGATTCCCAGGTCCTGCACATTAGTCCACATGGTCAGTGATTTTAAGGTATTCCACTAGAGGTACAGGTGAGGGATAGATGGACTATAATGACAGTTACCTGAATTGCAAATGTACCGTTTTGCATTATACTGTAATCTTGGCATAGGTTCAACACATTAGGGTTTGCTTTAGGCTTTTCTGGTTTCATTATCCTGAAAAACTGAAATGTTTTTCTTCTGGTCCAAGCCTTTCTTGCTAGTTGATTTGACTTTTACTCTCCATATCCAGATAAATTTCCCAGAATGGGATTATCGGGTCAGAGGGTTCTCAAATAATCAGTTACTCAGAATTTACTCATTCATTTATTCTATAGTTACTAGGCAACAAAGCCTTATGAATATGGTGGTGAATAAGACATAATTCCTATCCTCAGGAAACACACTCCAGTATGGATGGAGAGGTCGTGGTGTGGTGAGGGAAAGTAAGTGGAACCAGGAAAGGCTTTAAAAAACAGAGAATGCTTGGATTAGCTTTAATGTACAAAAAGTGGCATCTCACAGGTGAATGAAGGAATGACGGGCATTCCAGGCTTTCTTCAACAATAGGAACAACAATTGTTTATTACTCCTTCTTGCTATTTTTCTCAGAGGTTATGGACATGAAGATAATGGTAGAACCAATATCAAAATATTCTGGCTTCTTGGCAGCCTCTGTAAGATGTATCATAGCTCTTTTTTTTTTTTTTAAGATTTTATTTACTTGACAGAGATCACAAGTAGGCAGAGAGAGAGAGGGGGGAAGCAGGCTCCCTGCTGAGCAGAGAGCCCGATGTGGGGCTGGATCCCAGGACCCCAAGATCATGACCTGAGCTGAAGGCAGAAGCTTTAACCCATTGAGCCACCCAGGTGCCCCTATCATAGCTCTTTTATTTATTTTTATTTTTTTAAGATTCTATTTACTTACTTGATAGAGATCACAAGTAGGCAGAGAGGCAGGCAGAGAGAGAAGGGGGGGGCGGGAAGCAGGCTCCCTGCAGAGCAGAGAGCCTGATTCGGGGCTTGATCCCAGGACCCTGGGATCCTGACCTGAGCCGAAGGCAGAGGCTTCAACCCACTGAGTCACCCAGGTGTCCCCCTATCATAGCTCTTTTAATTGGACCTTGCAAATAAACATTTTCTTCCTTCTTCTTCTTCTTCTTCTTTTTTAATGTTTTATTTTTAAGTAATCTCTGCATCCACTGTGGGGCTCAGATGTACAACCCTGAGATCAAGAGTTGGATGCTTCACCAACTGAACCAGGCAGGCACCCCCAAAATAAACATCTTCACTTTGCTTTTTAGATATAGAAATTTCATTTGATTTTGTTTGGGCATATTCATAGAGATACTCTAACCAGAGATTGTCTCTTCTTTCAGTTTAAATAATTTAAAACTTGGAGATCTTTCAGTTCTAAAGGGTTCACTGTGTTCTAAATTGAAGGGTATTTTTCTTGTGGGATTTTTTTTTAAATCATTTTATTTTATCATGCTAAATGTACTCTTTAACCCCAATCGCTATTTCCATTATTTTCCTTGTCTTCCTCTTATAGTTTATATTCTGAAGAGAGTTTCTAAATAAAGTTTTAAAATTTCACTTTGTTTATGGAAGCGAGTATTTTAGATGTTGCTGATGCCTCTGCTGTTATTAACGAACATTCTGGTGCTAATTATGTGCCATTCACTTCTGTGGATTATCTCACTCCTCTCCAAGACTTTGTGGAGAAACTGAAGACGAATCTAACTTGTCCTAGTTTTATAGTTACTGGTGGCAGAGCTGGCATTCTTCAAAGCCAGGCCTATAGGACTTCAAAAACCCCTGTTTCTTCTATTTTCCTCCTTCTCTTTTTCTATTTTTTATTTTGCTGAGTTTGACTTTTACAAAAGAGGTGAAATGTAAGTCTTTAATTGGGATTGTGCTTTAGTGAGTGTAAAATTGTAGGCCGACTCAAGCTTGGAGGAAAGGCAGGAGAGAAATCAAAGATAGTTTCTCCTGCGATGAGCAAGTGGGACTGAAGGTGGCTGTCAAACTAAATTTAATGAATCAGTTTTAAGAAATAGATGAGGCTTCACTTCAGATGGGTGAGATCAAGACCTGAGCCAAAATGAAGAGTCAGCCTAACTGACTGAGCCACCCAGGCGCCCCCCCTCCCATGAGTTTTTATTTCCGTGTGTTGGAGCAGCATATTTCCACTGGGAGTGCCTTCCCTTGATGGGCTCCACAGCCCCTGAGGTGACAGACAGAGAGACAGCAGAGTCTTTATCATGCAGAATTGTTTCTAGAGGAGGAGTTGGAGGAAGTTCTTTCCAGGACCATCTGGGGGCATTCCTTTCCCTTTCCTGTGTTCTAGGGCATTCAAGGACGGTCCTGGCTCTCTGCTTTCCCCTCTAGAACAAGGAGGGCCTTGGGTCCTTAACTAGGGCTGATCCTCCTCACAACGCTGAGTTAGAGCCTTCTTGTTTCTAGACTGAATGAAGAGAAAAGGCAGAGGAGTTGTACAAGCTGGCAGACCAGAATCTAGCATTTTCTAATAACATGGTTTTGGCATTTGATGATACTGAGAACAGAGTGTTTTTGTGTGAGCACTTCTGATTCAATCATGGCAAAGATAAATACAGGCAATTGCTTGTTCCAGAGTTGTTCAGAATCTAGAGACTAGTAAAGAGCTTAAAGCAAGGAACTTTTGCTGGTCTGTGTGACCAGTATACATAGAAAGAAGAAAATATATCTATCTTCTCCTCTGGGGAAAGTATTTATAATATATATTTCATTCCCCTTGCTTGAATGGAGAGTTGTCCAGAAAAGCTTTGAAACTTGGATTTTTAACTGAGGCAGACCTGTGTGCATGGCTCACTTTCTGATGACAGGATAGAAGGGAAGGGGAGTTGACAGTTTTGGAGAAGGACCCTATAAAGTGCTAGTAAGCCTTTTTTTTTTTTTTAATGTATGGTTTTTTGGTTTTGTTTTTATTTATTTATTTATTTATTTGACAGCGATCACAAGTATGCAGAGAAGCAGGCAGAGAGAGCGGGGGAAGCAGGCTCCCTGCCAAGCAGAGAGCCCTATGTAGGGCTCGATCCCGGGACCCTGAGATCATGACCTGAGCTGAAGGCAGAGGCTTAACCCACTGAGGCATCCAGGCGCCACCCCCTCCCTTTTTTTTTTTTTTAAAGTGAGAAATATTGTGAAAGTTGAATTTACAAGGGTAACTTAATGGGTTGTATAATCAGACTTTATTCTTACATTCCCATGAGAAAGAAAATGTCTGAGATCTTTCCTCAAAGGATGGAAATATTCTTAGCTAGTCTTAGCGTTAATAGTCTGTGATATAATACAGACTAAAGGACGGATTTGAAAAGTCTGCACGCCCTGGATGCTCGTGTCCATGATGTTGTTGCCACATGGCCTTTTATCGATTAGTTGCCTGCCTTTTGTCAAATGTTGAAATGAGACTGTCAGTCATTGAACAGTTTTGTTTTATCAGGCTCTTTGGGACAGTGATTAATGATGAATTATTAAAATCCAGTGTTTGGGGGAATGCAAGATAAGCTGGCAACTGATTGAGGACCTCTTGGTTTAAAATTTGGTTTATCTTCCGGAGAGAATCTGATCTGTAGTAAAACAAAAACGGCACTTGGGGCGCCTGGGTGGCTCAGTGGATTAGGCCGCTGCCTTCGGCTCAGGTCATGATCTTGGGGTCCTGGGATCAAGCCCCACATCAGGCTCTCTGCTCCGCGGGGTGCCTGCTTCCTCCTCTCTCTCTGCCTGCCTCTCTGCCTACTTGTGATCTCTGTCTATCAAATAAATAAATAAAAACCTAAAAAAAAAAAAAACAGAAAAAACAAAAACGGCACTTGACTGGGGACAGGAGACCTGTTGTAGTTTGGCAGTACTTTTAACTAGTCTAGGGATTTGAGGGTCCCAAGTATATGAGCTTTCTAGAATATAATTTCCTTTTAGGCAAAATGAGAGTTTTAGGTGAATGGTCTCTTGCAGTTCTGGTATCGGATGCATTAAATTAGTAGCACAGATTTAATGGCTTGTCTCGGAGAAGAATAGGGCCTGTTTAACCTGCTTTAGAGAACAGTGCTTTTTTGTTTTGTTTTTAAGAATTGTAATAGCATCCTTTTTCATATGGATAAGGGTATGCTGATTGCAAATCCTTCTGCATTCTTTTTTTTTTTTTTTAAAGATTTTATTTATTTGACAGAGAGAGAGAGAGAGAGACAAGTAGGCAGAGAGAGAGGAGGAAGCAGCTCCCCGCTGAGCAGAGAGCCCTATGCGGGGCTCGATCCCAGGACCCTGAGACCATGACCTGAGCCGAAGGCAGAGGCTTAACCCACTGAGCCACCCAGGTGCCCCTCCTTCTGCATTCTTACCTGTTCATTAAAATAGGTCTCTAGGATGTCTCTGTATGCTCATCACTACAACCTTTGCACTTAGTATAATGCTGACACAGAGTAGACCCTTAATAATTAGAATAGGTGAATATATGTGAACAATGAAGGTATAAATGATCCGCAGTGTAAGCCTACCCTCCAGCTGCCTTAATTAGAAAAAGGAGGTACCGCTAAATTTTGGTTGGGAAAAAAAGAATAATTTTGGAAACTTGGCTAGTGGAAGACATAGTGTATTGAAGAGTCACTTATGTTCTTTGTGCTGTTTTTTGTTGGGAATGGAATGAGCCAATGAAGTTACTGTATTATGAGCAGTAAAAACATTTAAACTGGAGGCTGGTTGTTTTTATAGTCAAAGGGAATTCAGGGATATTGAACCTGGAATTAACTCTTCTAGCCCAAGCAGGGAGGAAAAAAAAGAGGATAAAGTGTTCTACAGTTAAGGGGAGGGGGAAAATAAATAAATAGATAGATAGATAATCAAGCAATCATATATTACTAATATAGTGTATATAATATATAACTTCATGACATTCATTTTCTATAATTGTTCATTGAAAAGTTCATTCTGTAAATATTTTTGTTTATAAGAGAAATCTTTAAGCTTAAAAACTGAGAGATACTAAAAGGGAAGATGAATTGAACATATATATATTCAGTAGGTATTTTATAATCTCCGGTATCCAGTTTTTTAGATCTGTCTCTCCTAGAATTCAGAATTGCACATGTAAAATAATCTGAATAAAAAAATTAACCAGACAATACAGCTTGCTACTGAACTAAATTTCTTCCTAAAAATACCTTACTTTCATTTTTAAGTTTTAAAAAAGTGGCAAGACAGCATCCTAAAATACATGAAGAAATTTAAATTACCAGTTTAATATTAGATTTTTTTCCCCCCCAAAGTCTTGACTGCATCAAGCCCAGTTTCCAGCGAAATTTTACGGGGCCTTTCAACAGATTAAGTGTTCCCTAAAATGGTGCTAATGGTCAGAATTCCTGTGGAGCCGACTCTCAGTGGGTGTAGCTCTCTGCGGAAGAGAAGAGGGAGGAGTTGAGCCTTCTCACATTTATTTTCCAATTTGAGGAGGAAATAGACACTGAGTATGTGTGTTTGGAATTTAAATATGTAAAATACACATTTGTGTGGTTGAAAAAAAAGGCTGTGTGTCATGAATGTCCGTTTTCAAAGCAGATAAACTTTGTAAGAGCACTTGTGAGCAGAATTCCCAGTGTCTTACTGTTCTGTTGCTCAGTACCACCCATACAATATCTAGCCCATGGGAGGTTCTGGAAAATCCCAAGTGTGGAATTGAAGTGAGTGATCTGCTTCCTGCTGTCTTTGTCCTTAAACTACTGTGGATGACCTGAGATGCCCGCTTTTCCCCACTGTCCAGGTTCTCTGGTAGCATCGGGTGTTTCAGTGCATGGCAATTGCCAGGCATCTGGTTGGCATTTCTGTTTCAAGAAGGCTCTGTGGTTGAAATGTGGCTTCCGTGATGGCAGAAGTGAATTAACTTTCTATAACACCAGTTCACTCAAGTTCATATTCAGATAGCCAGCCACACTTCACGAAATGGTTACCATATTGGAAATTCAGATATGGAGTATTTCCATCATTACAGAATGTTCTTTTGGACAGTGCTGCTCCAGACTTCTCTTTCTAAGATGCCCATTGGCTTGGCACATGCCTCTGAGCAAGTAGACTGTTTCCCCAACATCCTAATTTATAAAATGGAGGTGGAGTGCGGGTGCCCTTCAGTTGCCAAGAAAATTAATATGCGAATAAAACCACTGCAGAGCTTTGTTTCCTAAAGAAAAAAACATATCTTAAAAATACCATAGAATGGGGCACCTGGATTGCTCAGTGGGTTAAAGCCTTTGCCTTCGGCTCAGGTCATGATTCCAGGTTCCTGGGATAGAGTCCCGCATCAGGCTCTCTGCTCAGCAGGGAGCCTGCTTCCTCCTCTCTCTGCCTACTTGTGATCTCTGTCTGTCAAATAAATAAATAAAATATTAAAAAAAAATACCATAGAAAACAGATGATGGCATTTCTTAAAGTAATAACTGTTAAAAGGTGTCAAGAAACTGCTAGCACAGGGGCGCCTGGGTGGCTTAGTGGGTTAAAGCCTCTGCCTTTGTCTCAGGTCATGATCCCAGGATCCTGGGATCGAGCCCCGCATGGGGCTCTCTGCTCAGCAGGGAGCCTGCTTCCTCCTCTCTCTTTGCCCACGTCTCTGCCTACTTGTGATCTCTGTCTGTCCAATAAATAAATAATATCTTAAAAAAAAAAAAAAGAAAAGAAACTGCTAGCACAGTGGTTTGTTGATGGAGAGAACTTATGAGGATCTATCATCCATTCTCACTTGTCCCCCTTAGGTACCTGAAGCTTTCACCAAAACACCCTGAATCAAATACTGCTGGAATGGACATCTTTGCCAAATTCTCCGCATATATCAAGAATTCAAGGCCAGAGGCTAATGAAGGTAAAACACACACACACACACACACACACACATACATACATACATACACACACACTTGCGTGCACGTGCACACACACACAGAACCCCACAAATGATTGGATTACCACTGCAGATAAACCAAAAATCCCCAAATAAATCCAAAAATCCTGTTAGGACAGTGATTTTAAATTAATATTTTGGAGTCCAGACCTTCCCATTAAGTATTAAAAACTGGCTTTCAAAGTTGATTCGAGATTTAATGATAAACCAGGGTAGGTCCTTAAATTGTTGTTTTCCTGTTTCTGGCTAGTGGGAAAGTGCCTGGGATGGTAGATGTATGATACAGTGTTTATTGAATGAATTGTTTTCCTGAAAGGGGAACCATACAGGGAATTAACGGGGCATGAGAAACAATGAGTGGTGTGGGTGTGGTGCCTTGGAATAGATTGATACAACTTCCTTTAGATTATTACTAAATCTTTTGTTTCTTGTTAGGTTCTGGTCACCTGAAATCAGCCTGGGTGGGTTTTTGTGATAATGAACCTTTAAGAGCAATTTGGGGAGTTACTCTAAGAGAGCGTGTATCCTCCCCCATCTTCCTAATTTCTCTGCATCCTAAAATGGAATTTTAGTTTCAAGTCCTATTTTCATGTGAGAATTATTTAGGGTAGTACAGATACAAAGTCCTTCTTTTCTTTACTAAAGGACAACACTATCTTGTTTTTTCATTTACCAAACTTACGTGTGGTGAAGGGAAGCCTCTTTAAAAGAGGTCCGTTTAATGAGCCTTGTTTTAACTACACCATTCAGTAATTTTTCTTCTCTTTGAGATGTTGAGCATTGTTCTATCTGAGTAAAACTCTCCAGAGAGAACATTAGTGTTTAATTAAAAGTAATTACAGCAACAAAAATACCAGCTCTCAAGACACTTTAATCCGTCATGGTTTTGGACAGTTTGGTGGCTTGGGTGCGGTTCTTTTGGGTAGAAGTTTATGGCTGCAAATGAACAAGAAAACCAAAGAGAAGAAATCATCAGTGCTGGTTAAGCAAGAATAAACATCTTTTAAAAAATGGAAACACTTGCTGATTTCCTTATGTGATTTCTGTGGGCAGAGATCCAAGCCATTCAGGCTAGTATTTTTTTTTTATTATTAAATTTAAAATTGCAGCATTTTATAATCTAGTATTGAATTTCAAGCGTTTCTGGGATGATATTCACTGTATGTGATGTTTTTCTGCAGCAGAGGGAAAGATGGAAAAGCCGTAGTGTCCAGGCCTGGCTTACAGCTCTTCAAAGTGTTCCAGTAGCTGCCTTGGTTTGGGGACAACTTTCCTAAGTAACTGGCTTTTTTTTTGCCTGCTCTTTCAGTCTAAGCATTTTATACTCTAAACAAACAGTTATGATGGAGCCCCTCCTATCCACAGACAGTATCTTTTCTGTCATACCTTTCCTGCCTGCAGGGGGTTTCTTTTCACGAAATCATCCCTTTTTTTTTTTTTTTTTTAAGATTTTATTTATTTGACACAGACAGAGAGCAAGCACAAGCAGGCAGAGTGGCAGGGAGAGGGAGAGGGAGCAGCAGATTCCCCATGGAGCTGGGACCCCGATGCCAGACTCGATCCCAGGACCCTGGGACCATAACCTGAGCCAAAGGCAGCTGCTTAACCGACCAAAGCACCCAGGCCTCTCCGAAATCATCCTTTTATATCCAGATGCTCTTGCCCATAGTTCCTGAACCATCTGAGTTCAATTCATAATGTTTTCATTTCTCTGTGTAGTTTTTGGAAGCTGGAGGGTGGTTGAATTTCTTTTGACACTTGGTGGGGAGGAGAGGGAAATAAAATATGTTTGCTTAAAACACACACACACACACACACACACACACACCCCAGCCCCCTCCCCCCACACAGTTGTTTTGGGGATGGGATAGAGGGGAGAGAACATGGGAGAAAGTGACTCATTTAAGTATAACTTTGTATTCTATTTTTTCCTATCAGTTTGTTGCTGTCTTAAATAGCCACCTACGCTTACTGTCCTTAGAATGTTGTAACCAATAAGAACAAACAACATAACGGATCACTAGAAGGCTTTATATTAAATTACCTCTTGGTAAATAAGAATTCCAGTTGCCAAGCAACTTTCCCCATAGGACCTGTCACAGCCAGGAGACTTTAGGAAACAATATTCCAAACCACTTTGGAGCTTTCTGAGTATATGTAGATCTGTTGAAGGTGTCTTGTCTGTTTAATGCAAAAAATGCCTTAAATCAGCCTTGGAAATTAGTGTTCCAGCTCCTCCTTCTCCCAAACTATAAACCGCTTACAAAGAGATGGAGTTGTCATTTTACATGGTAACTCAGAGTAGGCAAGGTTTTGATTAGTTTTACCAACCTATTAAATATTTTACAAAATTCAATATGTTTGGGCAATTTTAAGACCTTTTAAGATGTAATTCTAAGCAAGGGATTAGATGCCTAGATGCTGTGGTATTGGGTCAGTGAAAGAGGAGTGTCAGTACTTAGATTGGGTACAATATACACAAATAAGGCTTAAAGAATAAAACAAAGGGAAATACAGTAGAGAGAGAGAGAGAGGGAGGGAGAAAGAAAAAAAAGGATGAATGAATGAATTCTTTTGGTAACATGTCCAAGCTGCAAGTTTGTGTAATCTTTTGAAGCATTAAAAGAAATTAATAGTTAATTCCTTTTATGAGAATGGGTTAGATATGACTTGTTCCAGATCTGTTTTTTTTCCACTTATGTGATTTCATTAATTTATATAAATTATTAAGCTCCCAGATATAACTAGTAGATAATTTATTAGTGTGTTGGTTTTTATAATACTCTTAAGAGGCCAGTGAATTTAGTAGTGATGAAATCTGCTATTATGTTCTAAAGCATATTTCATAATGTCCAAATTCTCATTTTTAAGTGGAGGCAAGGAATCTATAGGTTCTAATTCGTTCCTTTTTATTCAGAAATCCTCCCTGCCTGTCTCCCTTCCTTTTTTTCTCTCTCTGTGGAAGTGTTTGGAATCAGAGGATGGTTGTTCATCATTGTAGCTATGGAACCAAATTGTATATTTAATCAGCTTTGAATAAATTTTTTTAAGATTTTATTTATTTGAGAGAAAGGGTGAGAGTGAGAGAGAGAGTGCATGAGTGGAAGAACAGAGGGAGAAGCAGGCTCCTCACTGAGCAAGCAGCCCATTTCGGGACTTGATCCCAGGACTCTGAAATCATGAACTGAGCTGAGGGCAGAGGCTTAACCGACTGAGCCACCCAGGTGCCCCGTCATCTTTAAATACTCCTGACCTCTCCCTATTTTCTATTGGCCTTTAAAAATTGTTTGCATGGGGCGCCTGGGTGGCTCAGTGGGTTAAAGCCTCTGCCTTCGGCTCAGGTCATGATCCCAGGGTCCTGGGATCGAGCCCCACATTGCATCAGGCTCTCTGCTCAGCAGGGGGTCTGCTTCCCCCTCTCTCTGCCTGCCTCTGCCTACCTGTGATCTCTGTCAAATAAATAAATAAAATCTTAAAAAAAAAAAAAGAAATTCAATAAAATTTCAGTGCCCCTTCTTAACTTCATTTGAGCTCTTCCCCGACAGTTAATATTCATCCTTTTTTCTATGTAATTTTGCAAACATTGTGTATGAGTGTGCATTTATGTGTATATTTACATTCTGCAGTTCTTTTTACATATTATGTGGTAGAAGTCCTTCCATATCAAAATGCAGATCTACCTCACTTTTTATAAATACTGCTTAATATTCCATAATATGGATTTTTATTTAACTGTTTCCCTGTTGATAGTCATCAAGATTGTCCCAGGCTTTTTTATTGTGACAAACAATGCTGCAAGTAAATGTCCTTATGCCAGATTCCAAATAGGTCAGAAGATTTTGTTCCTCAAAAGTCTATACCAGTTTATATTCCTGATAATGTGAGGGACGCCTGGGTGGCTCAGTGGGTTAAGCTGCTGCCTTCGGCTCGGGTCGTGATCCCAGCATCCTGGGATTGAGTCCTGCATCGGGCTCTCTGCTCGGCGGAGAGCCTGCTTCTCCCCTCCCCTCTCTGCCTGCCTCTCTGCCTGCTTGTGTGGACTCTGTCTGTCAAATAAATAAATAAAAATCTTAAAAAAAATAAAAAATAAAAAAATAATAAAAAAATATATTCCCGCTAATGTGAAAGTATTCATTTCCCCTCACTTCTGACCCTGGCATGGGTGTGTGCGTGCGTGTTGTGTGTGTTTTAAAATTTTGCTATAGTTTCATAGGCAAAAAAGGGTGTTTTGATTTTCAGAATTAATCTAAAACTAATCAGATAGCCTCTATTACAGTTAAGTACTAATTTTTTTGGAGAGCTTTTCCAATACCATCTGTAGAGATACCAGCATTACCACAGCAAAGGGTATTACAGAATGGTCGCCCTAAGACAAGGAGCTCCTTTTTCATAGCTTGCTACTGCCTCCTAGTGGTTAGTCTTGACATTTTCTTTATCTTAAGGATTCCTTTGTGGTTTGTTCTTCAAAACTTCATATTGAATGATGCTGTTCAGTACCTCTTGGCCTCTCTATTTTTCTTAGTTTTGTTGGCCTTCCTCAGGTTGTTACATAAAAATCGAATCAAACTAGTTCACCATTCTTTGTTTGAATTAATATACCCTTTATTCTGAGATTCTTTTTTTAAGAGATTTTATTTATTTAGTTGACAGACAAAGAGAGATCACAAGTAGGCAGAGAGGCAGGCAGAGAGAGAGGAGGAAGCAGGCTCCCCGCTGAGCAGAGAGCCCAATGTGGGGCTCAATCCCAGGGCCCCAAGATCATGACCTGAGCCAAAGGCACAGGCTTTAACCCACTGAGCCACCCAGGTGCGACTTTTTAAAAAACTGTCTCTTCTACATGTTCACCTGATTTCCTTTTGAACCTTCTCTAGACATTTAAGAAGCTCCAAACTTTTATATTTAATTATTGGCCTTTCTCAGTCTGTGACAGAAATCGAACAGATGTTTAATTTGTGCTTGGGTAGAGTGCTGTGAGTATTAGGGGCTATACAGAAGAGGCACACGACATAGACTTTACCTTCAAAGAAAACAGAGTCCAGTTAAGGAAGCAAGAATGATGCATTGATTTAATAACAAGAATTAGAAGGAAGAGGTTCATGATTTAGTAGACTATTAGTTTAAACCATCCCTGAGTTTAAAAATTTAACAACTCTAGGGGCGCCTGGGTGGCTCAGTGGGTTAAAGCCTCTGCCTTCGGCTCGGAACATGATCCCAGGGTTCTGGGATCAAACCCCACATCGGGCTCTCTTCTCAGCAGGGAGCCTGCTTCCTCCTCTCTCTCTGCCTGCCTCTCTGCCTATTTGTGATCTCTGTCTGTCAAATAAATAAATAAAATCTTTAAAAAAAATTTAAAAATTTAACAACTCTAAAAATCTAACAGTGCTAATGTTAAAAGACTGAACATAACTAATATAACTAATACTTTTTTTTTTTAAGAGTGCGAGCAAGTAGGGGGTGGGGTGGGGAGGGGCAGAGGGAAAAAGAGTATCTCAAGCAGGCTCCATGCCCAGCACAGAGCCCAGCAAGGGGCTCCATCTCTTGACCCTGAGATCATGACCTGAGCTGAAATCAAGAGTGGATGCTTAACCAACTGAGCCACCCAGGTGCCCCACTAATACATATTTTTCAAACATATTAAAAGTGACAAGATAGTTATCAGATACTGATTTTAATATAGAAATTCATATTCAAAGGTAAAAGAACAGTGTGGAAAATTCAACTAAGAACTGGACATTATTAAAACCAAATGGAAGTCCTAGTATTTAAAAATATGATATCTGAGATGATGAATCCAGTATATGAACCAAACAGACGAAACAGTGATGAAGAATTAGCGAACTGGAAGATAGGTCAGAAGGAAATAGCTAACGGAAGCGCAGAGACAAAAGGATAAACAAAACAAACCGGAGGAATGAGTGTAAGACTTGCGGAACGCAATGAAGAGAAGAACACACGGATGTAAGTGAAGTCCCAGAAGGGGAGGGAAGATGGAGCCAAAGATACAGTCAGAGGTAATTGCCAAGAATTTCCCAAAACTGATGAAAGGTAACAGGCCATGGAGTCAAACATTACACAACCCCAGCAGGACAAATATGAAGAGAACCACACCTGTGTGTACCAGAGGCACCTGCTGAGAACCAGACAGAATCTTACCAGTGGGAGAGAGTTTGTCAAGGTAAAAGCAGCAAGAGTAAGCATTGATTCTCAGCAGCAACAGTAGAATCCAGAAGACAATCTTAAGAGCTCTTCAGGGAGCTAAAAGTGAATTAAAATTCTGTAGTGAAATACTCTCCAAGCAGGCACATCCAAATAATTTTTTGTTTTTGCCTCAAGATACGTCCTTTATATTTATTCCCCCGGATTTTTATACTTGCTAAACTGGTCAGCTTTTTCTTACCGCCTTTTCTGTGAGCCTCTAAAACTCACCATTTCGTTTACAGTTCCAGTGGCCATAACATGCCCACATTCTCTAAGATGTCAGTCAGGGTCGTTTTTCTTTGGTGTTCAGAATAAGGCAGATTCTCCTTCATTTCTGTATCTTTCCAGTAGGATATTATCCACTCTTCCTATGTCCCGTGGCGGCTCTGAGATTTGATTCTATTATATATTAACCAAGTGTTTCAGCTGAAAAAAAATGCTCCTAAGAATGTAATAATTGAGACATTAATTTTTTACTTATGAACTTTAATAAGTGATGGTGAAATAGACATTTTTAAACAAACAAAAACTGAGTACTTATCTCTGTAGACTCCCCCTGGAAGAAATATTTCGTTTTTCAGCGAGAAGGAAAATGATTTCAGATGTGCAGCAAGAGACACAAGAAGGGAGGAAAGCAAAAAGGTAGTATAAATACATTATAAAGTATAAATGAATACTGTCTGTATAAAAAACAGTAACGCCTCGTGGAATTTAAAATCTATGTCAAATGAATATATGTGACGATAGCAGCCTTCAGGACAGGAGGGAGGTGGTGACAGCAGAGGGTTCTGAGGCCCTTTCCTTATCCTGGAAATGCTGAAAGTTACAAGTGAACTTTAATAAGTCAGGGAAACAAAGACTAGCAAGAGAGTGTGTAACACACTAATAGAGGGAGAAATGAATAATAAATTTTAAAAACTTAATCCAAAAGAAGCAAGAGAACACAGAGCAAGTAGAAATAAAAAATGTACGATGACAGATTTAAACCAAAGTTTATAGTAATTACATCAATGTAAATGACTTAAATACTCCAATTGAAGACGTCACTTGGCAGCTGGCTCAAAAATATGTTGCTGGGGCGCCTGGGTGGCTCAGTGGGTTAAGCCTCTGCCTTCGGCTCAGGTAATGATTCCAGGGTCCTGGGATCGAGTCCTGCCTCAGGCTTCTTGCTTGGCAGGGAGTCTGCTTCTCCTTCTGTCTGCTCTCCCTGCCGCTCCCCCTGCTTGTGCTCGCTCGCCCTCTCTCTCTCTCTGACAAGTAAATCTTTAAAAAAAAAAATGTTGCTTATGTGCAAGAACGAATACACACATACACGTGAAACACACACAGGTATTCAGGAAAGGTGAAGCTAAAGTAGTGTGAATACCAACCAAAAGAAGTGGGCAAAGCTGCACCGATACCAGACAAGGAGACATTAAGGAAAGAAGCACCAACTAGACATAATGAAGCATGTTTCAAACTGATGTAAAAGGGTACCTAAAAGAGAATGATTCTAAATATGTATTACTAAATACCTAGCCTGAAAATATATAAGCCAAATTCATAGAACTAAAAGAGAAATAAACTAATCCACAATCGTGGTGGGAGATTTTTTTTTTTTTTAAAGATTTTATTTATTTGACAGACAAAAATCACAAGCAGGCAGAGAGGCAGGCAGAGAGAGAGAGAGAGGAGAAAGCAGGCTCACCGCAGAGCAGAGAGCCCGATGCAGGGCTCGATCCCAGGATCCTGGGACCATGACCCGAGCCGAAGGCAGAGGCTTTAACCTACTGAGCCACCCAGGTGCCCCTTGGTGGGAGATCTTAACTCACTCCCTTAGTAACTGTTAGAATCAGCCAAAAACATTAGGGGCGCCTGGGTGGCTCAGTGGGTTAAAGCCTCTACCTTTGGCTCAGGTCATGATCACAGGGTCCTGGGATCGAGCCCCGCATCGGGCTCTCTGCTCTGTGGTGGGCCTGCTTTCTCCTCTCTCTCTCTCTCTCTGCCTACCTCTCTGCCTGCTTGTAATCTCTGTCTGTCAAATAAATAAAATCTTTAAAAAAAAAAAAAAAACAAGCCATCAGAGTCTAGCAGGACTGAAAAATGCAACGTACACGTGTAGTCTCACTGATATATACGTAGAACACCATCCCCAGTGACTGCAGAATAATACATCTGGTTTTCAAATGCTCATAGAACACTTCATCAAAACTAACTGCAAAGCTGGGCCGTAAAGCAAATCTGAAAAATTTTCCACAAAATGGAAATTGAAATCATACAGAATATATTTTTTTCTGACCACAAAGAAGAGAAGCTAGAGATCCCTGACAAAATCACAGCTAGAAAATGTCTACATCTTTGAAAACTTAGCAATGCGTTTCTAGTAACCCATGGGCTGAAGAAAAATAAATTATGAAAGACAACAGATGTCAGTTTATGTGATATGGCTAACATTGTGCTTAAAGGGAAACTTATACCTCTAAGTGCTTATATTAGAAAAAAAGATGGGAAATCTGACCGTCTCCACCTCGAGGGTTAGGTAGGAAAAGATCAGCAAGTTAAACCCAAGAAGGTAGAAGAAAGGAAATACTAATGAGCAGATTTCCTTAAAATAGTGAACAAATATGACAGAGGGTCAGCAAGGCTGGAAGTTATTTGAAAAGTCAATAAATTGATAAATTGATGTCAGTTTATCAAATTGATAAATCTTGACAAGGAAAATCCAGAAAAATGAGAAAGGCAGCAGTAACCAATATTAGGAATGAAAAGGGGATTGCTACAGGTCTTACACTGAAGTGATTTTTAGAGGATATTATGAAATTTTTTATGCTTATAAATTGGAAAACACTATCGGTTAAATTTACAGAAATCATAGTGTAACAGAATTATTATAGGAGGGCATAAAATGTGAATAGTCTTATAGCTATAATTTAAAACCATTTCTTAAAAAAAAAATTCCAGACCCAGATAGTTCCATTGATGCACTTCTTCTAAGCACTTGGGGAAGACATAACATTGGAGTTGCACAGTCTTAGAGTGAACAGGAGAGAAGAAGATACTTCCCAGCTTGCTTTTTGAGGGCAACCTTGACACTCAGACCACACAAGAGCATCAAAAGAAAGATGATTTCAGGCCAGTCTCTCCCAAACATAGATGCAAAAGTCTAAAATAAAACATACCTAATCCAGCAATATGAGAAAAGATAATATACACAACCAGGTGGGGTTTAACTGAGGAACAGAAGATTGTTTAACCATGAAAATATCTCTGTAAATTCATAGAATAAAGGAGAAAAAATAAAAATTTTTTCATATATGATCATTTCAATAGAAGCAGAAAAAGTACTTGAAAAAATTTGATACTTAGGGGACAATGATTTTTTTTCCTTAACGAACTGGATATAGCAAGGAACTGCCTTAATTTGGCAGAGAGAATCTACAAAAACTTGAGCAAATGTCGTACGTAATAGGGAACTAGTAAAAGGTTTCCTTTGAGACTGGGAACTAGGAAGTGGTGCTCACTGTCACCACTTCTGTTCAGCACTGTAGTGGAGGTCTTGACCAGTACAATAGACAAGAAAAAGAAATAAAAGGTGTGAGCATTGTGAAGGAGGGAACAAATTTGTCATCATTCTTAAGCAATATAATTGTGTATGTAGAAAATCCAAAGGAATCTACAGATAAACTGTAGAAATAAAAAAAATGAATTAGCAAGATTACTGCGTATGAGGCCATTATATAAGAATCAGTTGTACACGGGACGTCTGGGTGGCTCAGTGGGTTAAGCCGCTGCCTTCGGCTCAGGTCATGATCCCAGGGTCCTGGGATCGAGTCCC
>ML108133.1:0-13565 GCA_003697995.1 Taxidea taxus jeffersonii | reverse complement strand
GTCAGATATTTAGGAATCAATCCAATAAAAGATGAGCAAAGCCTCTACAGAGAAAACATACAACACTGAAAGAGATGAATTTAAATAAGAGGTATTGATAGGTTGGAAGCCTCAGTATTGTAAAGATGCCCGTTCTCAGGTTGGGCTCTGTTGAATCTGTAGATCCTTCCGAAGCCCGGCCGGTTTTCTGTGCATGCATACAAGCACGCGCATGTGTAAGTTGACATGCTAATTCTAAAATTTATTAGGGAAATGGAAGGAACCAAGAATAGCGAAGGTGATCTTGAAGAGAGACTTAATATTATCTGATATCAAGACTTATAAAGGCACAGCAGTTAAAACAGTGTGGTACTGATACTAGAATAGACAAATAGAACAATGAAACCGAATATGGAGTCAAGAAAATACCCCTGCCTCACACCCTACACAAAAACTAGTTCGAGGAGGATTGTAGATGTAAATATGAGTGGTAAATAATATACCTTCTAGCCGATAATGGAGGGTACCTTCATAATTTGGGGATAGGTAAGACTTCTTCTTAATCTGGACGAAGCACTGATTGTGGAAGAAACAATCGATGAATTGGACATTAGGTTTAGTAACTTTGGTTTGCAAAAGGTCACCATTTAGGGAACGAAAAGGGTGAAGGTATACATAACACGTGTAACCACAGCGGGTTTGCACCTGTAATTTATAGAGAACTACAAATAAGACAAGCCATGTAATGAAGAATGAGCAAATGGCACTTTACAAAAAGAGGATATCCAAATAGTCAATAATACGAATAGGTGTCACCCCTGATTTGTCATCCTCCTACTCCCAAGTGACTACAGCTGACACTGCCGAGTGGTGTTGAAGATGTGAAGTCACTGGGACGTCTCTGCACTGCTCTTTGTCGTCTGGGACTTGGCCAGTTGATGGCAGTTTCTCTTAAACCTGAGCACAGGTGTACCCTTTTGAGTGGAATAGGAACACACATGCACCGGAAGATTTGTCCAAGAACGTTTGCTGCCCGATTAGTCACGCGCCTCAACCCGGAAGCAACACAGACCCCAGTAACGGGATGGATGGACACTTACATGATCACACAGTGGAATGCTGTGCAACAATGACGGTGGCTTACCTGCCTTGCACGGCACCACAGATGATGTTCCTTAGGGCACCACCCCGGGCCCTCCGCCCGACCTTCACTTCCCTGGCTTCGGCGTTCATTTATGTTCTCAGGATTTCCAGTCGTACTGCTCCAGCCCAGGCTGTTCCAGACACTGTGTCCCAGCTGTCTGTCTGTCTATCTGTCGGCGCGTCTACACCGATGTCCCACAGACACCTCAAAGGCAGCACGTCCTGAACTCATGTCCGCACCCCCTGAACCTGCTTCTCTAGGCAGGGAAATGTGGCAGCAAATGATACCAGTGTTTGCCCTGGGAATCGTTTGTTGGCTGCCTCCCTGTACTGTGCCCACTCCCCAAAATGTAAACGCAAGCTGCTTCCTCCGAGAGCAGGCTGAACGATGCTTAGAGTAACAGTTGGCATGTAGTTTTGTTTCCAAGCTCTGTTGGTTTTTATCTCCTAAGTACATCTAAAATCCACTTAACTCCTTTGGATGCCGACAGCCCCTTATCTAGCTCAGACTGCCATCCGTTGTCTGCACTGCTCGGAGAAGGCCAAGGCCTGGGAAGGTAAAGGATCAGAAGTGATAATAGAAGACCGAGGCATTCAAATCCAGAGCAAGAATCTCCGTCTTGGCAAAATTTTCTTCCCTAGACTTGAGTGGTTAGCTTTGCCTTTTCTCACTCATTTTTCTAGTTTAAACAGCAAGTGTGTCGGGTCATAGTGTGTTTGTAAGTGGGGCATTTAGTTGCTGGGTTTTTATAGATTCCAGTTTTCGAAACTGTCATGCTCTTTTCTGTATTTACCTGAACAAATGTACTTGTTTGTCTCATCCCTTGTCCCTCATAAATAAGCTTCAGGAGAGCAGGAACCTTGCCTGTCCTGTTCTGTGGTGCTTCGTGTCAGCATAAACATTTGATAAAATAGTTACTGACTAGAAGAGTAATGCTGCTTCTTTGGGGCTTGTGTGGTTTTCTGTCTTACAGTATCCCCATCTTTCTTTCAGCATTGGAGAGGGGTCTCTTAAAAACCCTGCAGAAACTGGATGAATATCTGAATTCTCCCCTCCCTGATGAAATTGATGAGAATAGTATGGAAGACATTAAGTTTTCTACGCGTAAATTTCTGGATGGCAACGAAATGACATTAGCTGATTGCAACCTGCTTCCCAAACTGCACATTGTCAAGGTAGGCCTCTAGGATGTGGTGTCACGTTGCCATTAGACCAGGTATTCTCTGTGTACTAAGATAGCACTTTTTTGGTCTATGATATACTTTTTTTTTCAATCTGGTATATGACTAGGAACCCCAAACAATATAACTTAATGCTCTTCAGGCAATAGTTGGAATACCCTAGGGTTAATAAAATGGAAAATTATGTCTTAAAATTGAGGCATATGAAGAATTTTTGTGTGTGTGTGTCTGTATAAAAATTTTAAAATGTAGCAGCTAACTTTGAATTGGAGTTTGCTACATTGACTTATGTTGTCAAATTCTGTTCTTTGATCACCTGGTTACATCCATGAAAGGCAAAGAAATATTGACTGAGCATTTATTGTATAAGACACTGTGCTAAATAGAGTAGTAGTTAACACTAGCTGTGTGACAAAGATCAAGACCAAAGAAAACAGAATCGTGTGTGTGCCTTCAAGTATTTACCTGGGGATTCCCCCGGCTGTCCCTCTGGGTCACCAGGGCAGGCATTTGCAGTCCTTGTCACATTACTGAAGTTCTGATGTGCTGTACAGTCCTTGTCATTGTTTAAAACTCTAGTTAGAATGATGTTGACTTCTTCCCAAATAGAAGCAATTCTCAGAGATTCACAGGATTCATTTGCCCTAAAATCAGAGCTAAGTCTGGTTTACAAGTCATAGAGAATAAATGTTAACTTTTGATGTCTTTGTATTTCAGGTGGTGGCCAAAAAATACCGCAACTTTGATATTCCGAAAGGGATGACCGGCATCTGGAGATACTTAACTAATGCCTACAGTAGGGACGAGTTCACCAACACCTGCCCCAGTGATAAGGAGGTCGAAATAGCCTATAGTGATGTAGCCAAAAGACTTACCAAGTAAATGTAACTGACGAGAGAGATGTCTACGCATCTTCCCCTAAGAATATGCTTTTCCTAACAGACTGCTCCTGTTCCTATAAAGTAGAAATTTTATTTTGCATGAATGTGCAGTTACTCAAGATAAGGATAAAGGATAGACAAGGTATAGTAGCTATCTTTAAATATACACTCCTAAGCAGTATTATGTTAAAACTCTGTATCCCGTGTCCCTCCCCTCCTCTCCTCTAATTCAGAGACACGCCGCCACACTCCCCACTTTAGCAGTAGATTGCCGTCCGTCCGGAGCCCTGACCGTTTCGTCTGCCCACGGTGGATAGAGGGCAGAACTTGGGACGTGCAGTGTTTAACTGTTAAAATAGTACCCACGACCTTCTCAGGCAGCCCCAAACTGGTGCACAGTGCATGGTACAAGGAATATTTATGTATTCTGGGAATTGTATTATATGTAGTAAGAGTATATGAAAGGATCGCTACTGTATCAGAATACTCTGATTCGGGTCAGTCTGTCCTGGGTCTGTCACCACCGGTGAAGAGAGCCTTCCACAGAAAGTTACTACAGAGTCTGCAGTTTTTGCTTTGTACATGGATTTTTACTTCCACGCCAAAGCGTTTATCCTTCATACCAGTTGTAACCTCTGAGGCTCTGTAGAAGCTAAAAGTTCAGAGAGAGGGGTGATGCCCTCAAGATCTTCCTCAAGCATTTTATCTATATGAGAAAACCCATTGGGCCCCTGCTACTCTGTCCACATGTGTTTTTGTGTGTGTGTGTGTATTCTTCCCAGTGCCATTCAGTTGGAACTTTATTGCTTTCCTCCTTTATTTTAAAAAGCTCCTTTTTAGGTAAGCATAGACCTTGCTGCCCAGAGATCTGTTGAGTAACACTACATAAACTGATACTTAGTTGATTTAGCTACAGCAGCACAACAACTTGTAATGTCAAAATTAACCCAGGTATTAACCTAAGGAATGTAGCGTGGGTCTGTCAAAATATCAGGCAGAATTTTGTTTCTGAAGCATATTTAATTAGTATGGGTAATCTAAAGGATGCATTATCCATCATATATCAAGAACAAGGTAAAACACACATTACCAGCTTTCCCATTCCATCCCCCGTTCACTCCTTTTGAACCATATTATAGTTGTAATGGTGAGTCCGTATTTACTGCGATTTTGCCTAGTCTCAATCATTGAACTTCCTTCAATTAAATTTTTCTAAAGCTACATTGAGGAATAGCACTCTGCATGTTTGTTTTTTTAAAAATTGAAGTCCTAAACCAGGAATGATTGGTTCTCTAACAAGGGAAGATGAACTTGGCAAAAATAAAACAAAAGTTTGCTATGTATTTATTCATTTAAAAATGGACTTTCTAAGTACTACTGCTCCAAAGACCATGGTTGTAACTAAAACACATTTTTGGTAATTTTTTTATATGTAACTTAAGACATGCTATTTCTCATAGGCTGTTGTTGGAAATTCATATTATTGCTTTAAAATGGCAATGTTTCTCCCCCTTTGGTGTGTTAACATTTAGTAATCACTGGTGTTATGGAAGCAGCCTGATTTTTATAAGCATATACTGCATTTTTTAACCTATCAGTAATTAGCTTGGTATAGAAAGATAAGCTCCAGATTGTATCCATTTTGGCTCAGGGGGGTTTCTTTGCCTCGCCCTTCTTAGAACTCCTTATTGCTGATCAAAAGTCTGGGCACCCACCTTTTTGTAATTAAATCTTGGATAACGACTTATCTCGTTGCAAGAAAAGCACTCAGGTTATCACTGAGAAGTTCTAGAGCAGTGGCTTCAGTGGGTGAAAATGTCCCGTGTGCCCTAGGACACAGGCAGCCATCACATCACTTCTCACCTCCTTTTAAACTGGTAGTGACTTGGCATTCAGGTGGTACTGAACCTCTCCTTATGGCTCTCAAAGTATGAAAAAGATTCAGGAGAAGGGTCTGTTCTTTCCAGTGAGCAGGGGACTGAGTGGTGCAGAATAGAGGGGCTAATGAGGACGGAGGTGCATATCTCAAAATAGAGGGATGAAAACCACATTCTGAAATTCAGTCATGAACTATTTTCACTTTGGATATTTATTCTCTTCATTGTCTCTTTAAAACTTACCCCATGATTGTATTTGGCTATCTCCCTAGATGTCCAAGAAAGGCTGGTCTGTCTGTTACGATTGTGATGTAGAAAGACAGATTTTATTACTACGTTATCATGGAAGATAGTTAGATGAAATTGAGATTGGCCTATGGACAAAGGCTAGGAAAAAGGATGACCCAGAACATGATTTTTTCCCTCATCTTATACTTGTGGAAAGATCATAGCTTAAAATCTTGGGAGATTTTAGGGCATAAGAGTTTTCATGGCAGTTCATGTAGTGTGTATGAAATAATGCAGACCATCTGATGCTGTTTTTACAACTACTAAATCATTTATTTCCTCATTTAAGCCCCTTCTGTTCCACTTCAGCAAGGTAAGAGTCTGAATGGAAATTCTCACTTATTTTCCAAGGAATTCTGAGAAATTTTTCTGTTGAACAGTTGGAAAGCTCTTTACTATTTCAGTTGATATAACTTCTTTTTTTTTAAAAAAATGTAGATGCAGATTTTCCATATCCCTCTAATATCTTTTATTAGGATCATTGACTTTTGTGATGAAAATCATATATATAAGATTCAATTTCTTGATAACTCAGCTTGCACAATTTATTTTTAAACTCTTGAGCAATCTGTGTACAATAAAGAGCTTTCTGACATTTATTCTTACACTAAGTTGATCAACTCTAGAATTTAGGCATTTTAACATCTGTTGAGTTTTGAATCTCTCCAGAGTTACGTAGCTAGCTTTTGTTTCTGTACATTTAAAATATCCACTTAGGAAATATCTACAAGGTAAAAAAAATGAGAAGAAATAGCAAAGTATTTTTTCATGAACATTTTGATACACATTTCATCATTTATTGATTAACCGTTTTCTTACACTGGTTATAATCAGTATTTGATTCAGAGAGGGAAGCATTCATTATTGGTATACTATATAGGCTTTTTTAAAAGAAAAATTCCATCCTTTACAAATGATCAAGATTGGGGCTGTCAAAATTATATTTTTATCATGGAAAAAATTCAATTCCCTCAGTCCTAATGTTGAACAGAATTGGAGTATTTTCTTTAGAATTACTTGAAAAGGCAAATGAAAGCTTATTATAGAATGCTTGTATTTTCTTTTCTCTCTCTAGAACCAGTATATTGCTGGCAGCTATTGTATTAAAAAAATAAAGTATATTTTCACTATCATAAAATGTTCTTTTTTCCCCCACCTCATGAAAATAAATAACAACCTGGGGTAAAAGTGTTTTACTTGAGACTTCTTTTTTCCATGAGGGGGTGACTCAACACATTTAATAGATGAAAGGGGAAAGAAATCATATGGTCATCTCAGTAGGTGCATAAAATAATTTGATAAAAACTTTCATGATTCTCATTCTTAGCAAAATAAAGCCAGAGATTTAAAAAATTTTAACCTGAAAAGCCATCTGCCAAGAACCTACAGTTAATTTCATATGTAAATATGAAATAAAGCCCTCCCATTAAAGCCAGGAATAAGACAGGATTGCCTTCTATCACAGCTATTATTTGGCTACTTTTTACAGCTACTTTATTAGAAGTGTCCTAGTCAATGCAGTATAATCCGTAGAAAGAATAGGGAATAGAAAAAAAATGACAAAATGGATGCTTATAACCTATCAGAAATAATAAGGAAATTTAGCCAGATTACTAGACAAAATCTTGAAAAAATATAATTACTACATATTAATACTAACTATATTAAAATTAATAAACTAGTAACATTGGATGACTTTTTTTCTGGACAAAACCTGGGTGACTGAGGAAAATGAGTGGGAAATTGTCAATGTATATACTCTTTTGAGATTTGAGAAATTTGTAACATATGTTACCTATTCTAAAAAATAAAATGCTTTAAAAGAAGCTAATCTTTTAATTAATCTATTAATCTTAGATCAAATCTAATAAACCATGCAATTCCTTTATGAAGAAAAGTGCAAAATATTATCAAAGTACCTAATAGAAATTTGCTCCATGGATAGGTATACCATGTTCATGGATAGGAAGCTTAAGAAGAGTTTTAATTCTCTCAAGTAATTTTATAAATTCAGTAGGTTTTCCAACAAAATCTCAAGTGCGTGTGCTTGCGTGTGTGTTTGTGTGTCTGTGTCTATGTGTGTGTGTGTGTGTGAGAACAAGACAAATGAGTTTAAAAAATTTGGAAGAATTATTCCCCTCTGTAACCCATATATATATATTTGGAGAAGGGAGGAAAACCTAGGAAGCTTGCCTGACAAGATATAAAGACTTAAAAGTTTACAGTAATTGATGGGTAGGCTATAGTGGGTCACAGCAATATAGCATTCAGACTGCAACTAACAAAAACACAAAAATATTTTTGAACATCAGAAAACTGGAAGCAGTAAGGGCTAAATAAATTGGAATTTCAGAAAAGGAAACCTTTCTGAGGTGAAGGAAGCCTTTGATGGTTTGGCCATTTTCTTCCCTGCAGATCATTTACTGATTCTGGGCCTGAAACTGAGGATTGGGTTTGGCCCACGCAGACGGCCTCTGCTGGGGAAAAGAAAATCACAAGGCTCTTGGTGATAGGGCACACTGGAAACCCGGGAACCCCAAATACATGACTGGTTTTCTCACAGGTCATTTGTTGAATTCCAGAGCTGTACGTGACATGCTAGAAGCGAAGCCCAGGGCTACCAAAAGGCAAAATGAAATCTCCCATAATCTCATCATATTTAGGAGATAAGATTTCATCAGCAGGAGGGGCTTACCCAAAACACACAGAAAGCAGCCTAATGGTTGTCTGGCGCTGCGGGCAGGAGTAGGAATTGCCAACAAGCTAAGGAATCATTTTGGGATGATGGATCAGTTCTAAATATGGATTATAGGTAAGGGTCTGGTGTCCAGAATATACAAAGAATTCTTTTAATTGAATAATAAATGAGCAAGGATTTGAATAGATATATCTTCAATGAAGATACACAGATGGCCAATAGACACATAAAAGAAGCTTAGCATTAGTCATTAGGGAAATATAAATTAAAACCACACAGAAAACCCCCTCCAGTATGGCTATAATCAAGAAGATATTAAATGTGGGCAATGATGTGGGGAAATCAGGACTCATACACTGCTGGTGGGAATGTAAAATGGTGCATCCACTTTGGAAAACAGTCTGGCAGTTCTTCAAATAGTTAAACACAGAGCAGCCACATGGCCCAGCAATTCCACTCTTAGTTTATAACCAGGAGAAATAAAACTTCATTCACATACGTCTTGTACGTGGATGCTTGTTTCACTTTTTTAGTAGCAAAAAAATAGCAACCAAGGGACGCCTGGGTGGCTCAGTTGGTTAAGCGGCTGCCTTTGGCTCATGTCATGATCCCAGCATCCTGGGATCGAGTCCCACATGGTGCTCCTTGCTCGGCAGGGAGCCTGCTTCTCCCTCTGCCTCTGTCTGCCACTCTGTCTGCCTGTGCTCACTCTCTCTCTCTCTCTCTCTCTCTCTCACAAATAAATAAATAAAATCTTAAAAAAAAAAAAAGTCTAAAAAGATAGAAGCAACCCAGATGTCAACAGATGAATGGGTTAAAAAATTTATATATATATAATTTTTTCATTATATTCATTAATGGGATACTATTCAGCCATAAAAAAGTAGAGACATAAGGCACAATACAAGTGAACTTAGAAAACCTGCTCAGTGAAAGAAGCCAATCAAAAAGGGCCACAGGAGGGGCACCTGGGTGGCTCAGTGGGTTAAGCCTCTGCCTTCGGCGCAGGTCATGATCCCAGGGTCCTGGGATCGAGCCCCATATCGGGCTCTCTGCTCTGTGGGGAGCCTGCTTCCTCCTCTCTCTCTGCTGCTTCTCTGCCTACTTGTGATCTCTGTCAAATAAATAAAATCTTTTTTTTTTTAAAAAAAGGCCACATAAGATTCCATTTATGTGAAATGTCCAGAACAGGGAAATCTTACAGAGACTGACAAATTAGTGGGTTGCCAGGAGCTGGGGAGGAAAGAACGGGGAGTGACTGCTGGTGAGTATGGGGTTCCTTCTTAGGGTGATGAAAAGGTACCAGAACAAAGTAACAGGGATGGTTATTCAACTTTGCGAATACTAAAATACAAAAAAGCGCTGAACTATGTACTTAAAAAGGGTGAATTTTATGGTATATAAGTTATATCTCAATTTTAAAAATTGCATGGAGGCAGATCTGCCATGCTAAAAGTTTTGGATAATCAGTCTATTGACAGGTAAATTGGCAAAGTTAGTGATGTGGACTTCCTTTGTGTTTGAATTAAAGTTCAATTTAAACAGCATCCAAAATATTTTATTTAGGAAAAAAAAAAAGGGTTTTTATTTGAGAGAGAAAGCATTGGGGGGAGGGGGGAGAGATGGAGAGGCAGACTCCCCACTGAGCGTGGAGCCCCGCGTGGGGCTTGGTTTTAGGACCCTGAGATCATGACCTGAGCCAAAATCAGATATTTGGGCCACCCATGCACTCCTTTCCAAAATATATTCTTAAAAGGGAAAAAGGAAAAAGAAAAAAAGAATTTTTATAAACCATTTAATTGTGTTCACCGAAAATGGGTGAATTCCAGTTTGTAAATTATGCCGTAATAAAGCTTTAAAAAAAAGCTGAAAAGCACAAATCTGAAATTAATTCATTTTATGGTTTAACAGCAAGATGGACACAGCAGAAGACAGGATTAGTGCTTGAAGGTAGGTCAACAGAAAAAATCCAAACTGAAGCAAAGACAGTAAACGTGCAAGAGACAACATCTATAAGAAAAGAGCATAGGGGACAAGGAACACAATCCAAAGATATGTGTAACTAAAGTCTCAAACAGAAACATAATGGGGCAGAAGCAGTAATTGGTGAAATAATGGGTAAGAATTTTCTAAAACTGTTGACATCAAACCACTGATTGATAAGCCTCAGCAAACTCCATAGGGAGTAAAAACAAAGAGACCACACCTAAGAACGTCCTAGTCGAACCGCTGAAAACCAGATAGCAAAGCCTACAGACAGCCAGAGAAGAATGACCCATAACCTTTGAAGGAGTAACAATAAAACTAACGGTTAACTTTTCAGCAGAGACATTGGAAGCCAGAAGACAGGAATCTTTAAACTGCTAAAAAGAAAAGGGAAAAACCCCAACAACGGAGAATTCCATACCTACTGAAAATATTCTCACAAGCTAAGCCAAAAAGGGCATTTTCGGACAGACAAAAGCAGAGAGAACTCGGCACTAGCAAACTAGTGCTATGAAAGACACTGAAGGAAGTACTTCAGCTCAAAGGAAAATGAGCCCCAGATTGAGGTACAGAACCGGAAAGGAGAATAAAAAGCAATGGCAAAGGTAAAACCTGTAGGCAAATGTAATAGCATATTGATTACTTAAACAGCAACAGTAATGTCTTGAAGACATGTACTGTTGTGTATTTTATTTCTGCGGAAGTAAACATTTATGGACTTACGTTCTGTGGAAATATATTTTGTGGAACATATAACTGGCTTATAGAAGTAAAATATAATGAGGAAAGTATATAATGTGAATATATAACAGTGGTTATGTATTACAAATATATAACATTGGTGGAAGTGTAGTAGGAAAGTTAAGTGGAGCTAAGTACTTTGGCAAGTGATAAAAGTACTGATTTAAGAAAACTATAATAAATATAATATCTAGGGTATCTATTAAGATAATTATAAGAACAAATAACTTAAAAAATCCAAGATTTGAGGGGAAAGGAGTTTTTAAAAGAATCCAATGAATCCCAAAGAAAGAACAAGAGGACTAAAGGAACAAAAGATAGGACAAATTGAAAAAAAAAGCACAAAAGGTTAGCTATAAACCATACACCATTAGTACTTATATTAAATATAAGGAGACTAAACAATCTGATGAAAAGTCAAAGTGTTGAATGATTAAAAAAAAAAATCAAACCTAATATATGACATGCACAAGAAACCAACTATAAGGACACAGAAAGGCTGAAATTAAAGGATGGAACAGTCAATCTTTTGACACAGTAAATCAAAGGAAAGCAGATGTAACCATTTATCATACAAGTCAGGCTTTGAGGCAAGAAGTATTACTAGACCTGAAGAGAAGGACATTTTATAATACAGGACATTTACAGCATCCTTTTGTAATGAAGTTTACTCACTCGGAAGATACAACAGTCCTAAATTTAAATGCATCTGATAACATGGTCTTGAATACATACAGCAAAAGTAAGCCAGAAGGAGAAATAGATACACTGTCATCATTAGGGATTTTTAACAGAGCTCTCATAGTAACTGGCAGAACAACAGAAAAGAAAAAGAAAAAAGCACCCACCTCCCAAACACACCCTAAGGAATTTGAAAAACTCACTTAACCAACTTGACCTGATTGACATTGGAACACTATATGCAACAACTGCAGAATGCACATTCTCTTCAAGTACACATGGAACTTTTAGTAAAGTAGACCATATGCTGGCCCATAAAGCAAGTCTCAACAAATTCCAAAGAAATGAAATACAAAATATGTTCTCCGACCACAGTAGAAGTAAATTAAAAACGGACTGAAAGACAGCAAGAGAATGCCCAGAATGAGGAGCCAATTATTCAGCAAGTGCAAAATAAGACTAAGACCTTTTAACGTATGTGCTTATTATTTTTTTTTAATTTTTTAAAATATTATTTATTTATTTATTTGACAGATCACAAGTAGGCAGAGAGACAGGCAGAGAGAGGGGGGAAGCAGGCTCCCCGCTGAGCAGAGAGGCCCATGTGGGGCTCGATCCCAGGACCCTGAGACCATGACCTGAGCCGAAGGCAGCAGCTTAACCCCCTGAGCCACCCAGACGCCTCACATATGTGCTTATTATGTAACAGGAACTATGCTAAGCCTTTCCATATATTAACTCACTTAGTCTCCCTAACAGTTCTATGAGATGGAGACTATGATACCCATTTTATGGATGCAGAAATTGATGCACAGGGAGGTTAAGAAAGTTGCTCAAGGTCACACAGCTATTAAGTGACAAAGAGCCAAAGTTAGAGCCCAAGGCATGGAGAAATATGCAGATTGTCCTCTGCCATCTGCTCCAGTGTCTCTGCCTTTACTAGGCTGGACTTGGTGGCCTGACCCCTGACGGCCAAGGTCATTGGGTGGCCAGGTCAGCAGAGTTCCACCGGGAACAAATCTATTCTTGTCTGTTCTCTGGGGCAGGTCTCCCTGGCGAGGAGCAGAAGGAAGAGGGCCCAGGCCCCGACAGGCCCTGCCTCCCTCAGGAAGGCTCACCACTTGCGGGGCAGGAAGCATTAGCCTTGCCTTTGCGGGCTTTCCTTTCGCCCGTCGGGTGCAGTTCTAAAATGGCCAGTAGGGGGCGCAGGCTCCCCTGCTGGGGCTCCCGCGGCGGCGAACGGCCGCGACAGCTGCAGACCGTCGTCAGTTTGGGGAGCCGACAGCTCTGCTCGGCCGCGTCGCGGGCTTCCTTCCTCTTTATCAGATCTGTCAGGGCTGCGGCGCGCTGCGAAGGCACCCCCGGCCTCCTCCTCTCCTTCCGGTGCCGAACTGCCGCTCCCCCGCACCCCGCACCTCCGCGCAGGGGAGGGGACCCGCTGCTGGGAGGCCAGGAGGCCCGCGGGCTTGGACTCCCCGCACAGCCGGGCCCCTCCGCGCGCCCTCGAGGGGACGGCCGCGGGTGGGGGCCCTGGGGCGGCAGGGAGGGCGAGCGACGCGGCCGCCGGGCGTTCTCGGCGCTGGGACCCGGCTGCCCGAGCCCGGCAGGGGACGGCGCGGCCGCGGGCGCAGGGCGGCGGCGCGGGGCACGCTCCCCGGAGGAGGCGTTTGCGCGGCCACCGTTTCAGGACAGGCCGCGGCCGGGGCGGGAGGAGTGGCGTCGGGCGAGGGGACCCCCGTGGGGGGGGCGGGGCGGGGGCGGGGGCGGTCCTTCGGGAGGACGACGGCCGGCGACGCGTTCCGCATTCTGGTTTGTGCACAGGGAGAACGGGCGTACCTCGGGTTTTGGAAGTGATCCTTCTTCCTCTGACTTCCTCAGTCAAGGAAGAGTAAGTAATTTTCAGTAAACACCGTGCGTCAGTTACGGTGTGAAGCTTGTACATATAAACATATAAAATATCTTGATTTCTATGTAAATAAAATGTTTCAGATCTTTTAATCTGGTCAACAATCTGTTGAGGTAAGGATGATTATTAACCCCATTATTTATTTACTTATTTTAAGATAAAGACGTTTAAGCGCAGAACGGTTCAATACTTTGCCCAAGGCC
>RCUC01155541.1:0-23121 GCA_003697995.1 Taxidea taxus jeffersonii | reverse complement strand
AGCGGGGAGCCTGCTTCTTCCTTTCTCTCTCTCTCTCCCCCTCTCTCTGCCTGCCTCTCTGCCTACTTGTGGTCTCTGTCAAATAAATGGATAAAATCTTAAAAAATAAATAAATAAATAAAATTGAGTCACAGAACGCTTATTAGTCCCAAAGATTATAAACCAGCAACATGAAAAAAATTACAGTTCTATCATTTTTCTCTTTAATGAAAAGAAAGAAATATAAACAAAAAAGAAGAGGAACATTATGATATGTTAAACAAGAACTTCAATTGCTCTTAATTATATTGCTGATGATTAGCAACTAGCCACATAGTCCAAAAGCATGGGCTTTAGAGCAAGTGACCTAGGTTTGGGCCCCAGCTCCGCTATTAACTAGTTGTATGACCTAGGGCTACTTTAGCTCCATGCCTATGTTTTCACTTCTGTAATGGGGAAAAATGATAATCCCTATTTCACACACAAAAAAATTCACTTAAATTGCTTAGTATAGTGCCAGAAGGACACATGATAGAGATAAACATTCTAGCAGTACCTTCGTACTCAGCAATAAAATGGAGTAACTATTGATTAAACACAACTTAGAGGACTCTCAAAAGCTTTATGAGGAGTCCAAGAAGCCAGTGTCAAAGGTTATATCTTCTATGATTCCAATTATAGGACTTTCTCCAAGACACCAATCTATAATGATGAAGAACTGATCAGTGGTTATAAGGGCATGAATTAGGGGGTAGGGTGTGACAATAGAACATAACGGAGTTTTGAGGGGTGACAGAATTGTTCTATATCCTGATTATAGTGGTGGCTACACAAATTTATACATGTGTTAGAACTCATAGAACTATATGCTGAAAAAAAGGCAATTTTATGTTATAATTTTAAAAATGAGAACAACAAGCACCTGGGTGGCTCAGCTGGTTAAGCATCTGACTCTTGGTTTAGGTTCAGGTCATGATCTCAGGTTTCTGGGATCGAGCCCCATGTCAGGTTCCCCGCTCAGCAGGAGTCTGCACCCTCTTCCTCTGCCCCTCCCCCTGCTCATTCTCTCGCTAATATTTAAAAACATTTTTAATAAAAAATAAAAATGCAAATATTTTTTAAACCCCCAAAGCCCCAAAAGTCATTACTCCAGTTCACAATCATGAGAAAAAAGAAGGTAATATCAAATTGAGGGACATTCTACAAAACACCTGAGCAGTACTCTAAAGTGTCAAAGTCAAAAAAGACAAGAAACCATCAGAGATTTGAGATTCTCTCCCTCCACTCCTCCCCACTGTGCTTTCATGCACACACTCTTAAATAAATAGAATTTTTAATAAAGAAAAAGTAATGTCTGCAATAACCTAAGGCAAAAATATGTTCTTTCTCTTCCCCAAAGCAACCAATGCCATCCTGCATATTTTGATTACCTTAGTGTAAGTTTGATTATCTAGTTTAGGCTGTACCTACACTAAGATCATATAGGTAATCTGAAAGGGATACAACAGATTCTACCATAAATGATACGACCGTTACCTGTTATTACTTCCAGCATATATGTTTGTAACTTTAAAAATTCTATCAACTTTGGTTTCCTAATTCAAGAATGACTTTGTGTTTTAAAGAATTTCTCATGAATTCTACCTCTTAATATTCCTATTTAAAAGAACTTTCAATAGCCTGGTAGTACCCACAGAGTAAATTCCAGTACAAGATTTTATTTAAGTAGCTGGGTGTGGAGCCTCAAGTACGGGTTGAACGCACAACCCTGAGATCAAGACCTGAGTGAGATCAAGACTCCAAAACTTAACCGACTGAGCCACCCACGTGCCCCCCAATACAAGATACTTCTCTATCTTGATTTTGGTCTACCCTATAGTAGCTTCATTTGTGGCCTTTCCACCTCCCAACATACACCCCACAATCCAGCTTTGCTTAACTTATTCAGCGCATGCCATGCTTTCTAACTCTGTATTTGCTGGCCTTTCTACCCACTGAATCTCCTGCAAAGCCCTTCTCTCCATCACTACGAGGAGGAACTGGTCATTTTCTCCTTTGTACCTCCGTCTGTATTTTGTAAATTATCTAACAGACACATGAATTGCATTGCTTATGCATTGACATATAAACTTATGCATTGTTAAAATGTGTAAAGCACTCCCAATAGGTTTTGAGGACCTAAAAGTGAACTGATTTCCTTCATAACTCCTTCTGGAATATCATAACTCTGCTGGAATATCTGGTGAAGAACACAGCATTTGGGATTTTTTTTTTTTAATCATTTGTTTACATGTCTCTTTGGTCATTTATTTTAGCCTGATAGCATTCCTGACCCCACAACAGTTTGGTAATAAATACTCGCCGAATGAAAATATTTGGAAGTTGAACTAAATATTGGCTCAATGGTAAATCTGGTTTTTTCTCTTCCACACAAGCCAAACCATTCTCAGGTCATTTCCGTATATGTCTCAATTATACAAAAACTAAGGTCCCTTCCGCATTTTCCTGAATGGTCCAGGATCTATGAATGGGTTGGTTAAGGCTCCGTCTGGCAGCCCTGTCTGGAGATCGAGGCCGGAGCAATAAGCTTTACATTTGTTAAGAGAGGACAGTTTCTGGGTTAGTCCCCATGCTTACACCTGCACATCTCATTATGTTAATAGACAATGAAGAAAGTTAAAGGGAGAAAGACAGACACAGAGAGCAAAGGAGTTAACAAAAAAAAAACCTCTCAAAAGAGTACAACAGATTATCTAATCATGGTCCTTTCCCTCAACTTCTGATCTTCTGTCCCTTTCAGGTGTTTACTTATGCAGCCCTCTGTCAATAAACTTCCCTAATTAGAAACAAACTGGTAAATGTTCCAGTAAAAAGGAATATTCAAATAAGATACTTAGCCTACAGGCTTCCATGTTTCATAATACTGTACAGACGGAACAATTAACAACTTCTTTAAACTCTCAGTTTATTGTCATCATGAAGGATATACTTCAGCTCTAGCTAAACTGATCTGTTGCTCTTCTTCCCTACTTTAAACCATACCCGTGGTACAAATGAAACTTTAAAACTTAGAAGTATTTTACATTTACAGTCATTTTAGGAAATACTTCTTAGACATACAGAATGCTCTCAGTATTTTAATGTTCTCAAATTTCTTTTTTCCCTCTTTATTAGGTAGGCTCCACACCCAGCTTAGAGCCCAATGTGGGGCCTGAACTCACAACCTCAAGATCAAGACCCGAGCTGAGACCAAGAATCAGACACTTAACCAACTGAGCCCATGTTCTCAAATTTCTATCTCCAGGTGTTGCTCCTGAACTCCAGACTTTTGTTTTTTTTAAGATTTTATTTATTTATTTGACAGATCACAAGTAGGCAGAGAGGCACAGAGAGAGAGAGGGAAGCAGGCTCCCCACTGAGCAGAGAGCCTGATGCAGGGCTCGATCCCAGGACCCTGGAATCATGACCAGAGCCGAAGGCAGAGGCTTTAACCCACTGAGCCACCCAGGCGCCCCTGAACTCCAGAGTCTTAACCCAGCCTGACACCTCCACTCAAATGTCATAGTCTTCTCAAACTTAACATATCTAAGCCTGAATTTCTGGTCTTCTCTCCATAACCTACTCTATCCAGTTTTCTCCAGTCTTAGTGGACAGTGAATACTTCTAGCTGCTCACACCAAAAACCTTGGCTAGTGACTCTTCTTTCTGTCCTACAGTCATATCCAAAAATCCTGTTGGCTCAATCTTCAAAACGTACATAGAATCCTAGAATCACTCCACTTCATTGTCTTTATCGTGCTGCAAGCCGTTGTCAGCTCTTATCGGCAGCAGCCTAAGGAGCCCTCCTGCTTCTGTTCTTCTTTCCCTATAATCTAGTCTCAAAGCAGCAGCCAGCAGTAATTTATTTAAAAACACAAGTCAGATAATATCACTCTTCTCCTTTAAAACTCCCCTTAGCTCTTCTTTTCATACAAAAAATAAGTCTTCATAACAGCTTACAAGGACAAGAGCTGGCCCCAACCTCTATGATTGTATCTCTTCCTACTTCCTGCTCCCTCCCTGTCTTCTAGTCCCACTGACCTCTCCTTGCTAGCCCAGGAACATATCAAGCATTCTTCCCCTCCAGGTCTGTGCACAGCCTCTTCTCACCGCCGGGGAAACTGTTCTGTTAGATCTCCAGGTAGCTAACTCCTTTACTTCCTGTGGTAAACCACTGTACTAATAGGTACTAAGCTGTTCAGACTTCTAAGTTTGAAATATGACTCTGCCTCTTCTCCCATAGAGAAGCACAGTCTACTTCTCCATCCCTTAAATATGCGGTGGCCAGTGGAATAAGAATAAGACAAAAGCACAGGTCTAAAAAGGATACACAGGGTCTTACCCTCTCATGCTGCTGGGATCCCTCTTGCCACCACTACAGTATGAGAGCTGCACAGACAGGCCCCCAGCCACGTGGGCCACCCCAGAGTATGCATCTTGCCCCTGCTGAGTCAGCTCTGGTCTGAAGAATCACCCAATCATAAAAAAAGAATAATATAGGGGATACACATAGTTGCTAAAAAATTATGACTTGCTCCTTTAAGGCCAGAATTAAAAACCACCCTCACTGCAGAATCCTATGCCATTTCAATAACACCCTAAACTTTAAAAATCTCATAAATGTTTTGAACTTTGGAATTTTATTTGAACCACCTTAATAGACATTTCCCAAATTTAAGGATACTAAAACAAACATGCATAATCTGCTCTATAGATTAAGAATTCAGACAATTACACATCAGAAAAGTAAGTCCCCGGGACTTACCAACCTCTCCCAGCCTTGACCCTTGTTACTGTTTCCCTACTATCCTTTCTCCCCATTCTTCAAGACTCTACTAGCGGTCAGCTGAACAATACATAAGAAAAGTGACAAAACCTTAAAAAAGAAATAGTGAAAGAGAATGTGCCTGTGGGCAATAAATTATCTCAAGTATCCAAATGTAGGAATAGAGAGATTAAATAGGATATTTTTTAAAAAAGACATCAGATACTCTTGCGGTGCCTGGCTGCTTCAGTCAGTTAAGCACCCGACTCCTCATCTCAGCTGAGGTCTTGATCTTGGGGCTGTGAGTTGGAATCCAGAATGGAGCCCAATTAAAAAAAATTTTTTGATACTCTCAAAAACAGAAAGCAGATACTATATACAAACATAGATTATAATAAAAATGACATCAGGGACACTTGGCTGGCTCAGTCAGTGGAGCATGTGACTCCTGACCTTGGGTTGTGAGTTCGAGCCCCACACTGGTTGTAGAGGTTACTTAAAAATTAAATCTTTACTAAAAAATGGCATCAATAAAAACATTAAATTCCATTTTGTTTCAGAAAAAGATATACAGAAGGGAAGATTGTTCATTAGACAGTATTTGCTGATGATCTCAAACCACTGCTAATCTTTTTTTAAAAATCCCTATACCACATTATTCCTAATAGATATTCAAATGTAAAAAAAGGAAAAGCACCTGAAGAAAATATAAATACCTGTATATTATTTGGTAAGGAATGTCTTCCTATGTATGACACAAATGGGAGTAAAAAGACAAGTAAAATGATGACATCTGACTACATTAAAATATAAAACCACTATAACCAAAGCTAAGGCAAAGGAAATACAAGGGGAAAATGTGACAAAAAGTCCTATAAAAAAGAAAAGAAAACAAACGCTAGTCTTGGGTTTGGCTTCCACAGCCAAATACATACACTGAAATCCAGCAAATACTTTACAAAAAATAAAGTTCATGCTCCTCTTACAAAATCAAAACTAGAACTATTAGGCAATATCTTGTGGGTGTGTATAAAAGACCCTACAATGGGGAGCTGCGTCCGTGGGCTCACTGACAGAAGACAGCCTTGGCCTCTTCACCAAAATTTTGATCAATGGGGCTCCTGGGTGGCTCAGTCCATTAAGTGTCAGATTTGATTTCAGCTCAGGTCATGATCTCAGGGTTGGGATCCAGCCCTGCCACAGGCTTCTACACTCAGAGTCTGTCTGAGGTTCTTTCCCTCTGCCCCTTCCTCCTCCCGTGTGTGTGTTCACGTGTGTGTTCTCAAATAAAAAAAATCTTGATCAATGAACACCCAATTCTGTTTTATTTTCTTTTCAAGATTTTATTTATTGGAGAGAGAGACAGAAAGCATGAGCAGGGCAGAGAAAGAGGGACAAGCAGACTCCCAGTAGTGCAGGGAGCCCGATGTAGGGCTCGATCCCAGGACCCTGGGATCATGATCAGAGCCAAAGGCAGACATCTAACTGACTAAGGCACCCAGGCGCCCCTCCCAATTCCATTTTAAATTAAAATAAAACATTTAGGGATGCCTGGGTGGCTTAGTCAGTTAAGCGGCTGCCTTTAGCTCAGGTCATGATCCCTGGGTCTTGGGACTGAGTCCGGCATCAGGCTCCTTGCTCATGGAAGCCTGTTTCTCCCTCTGGTTCCCTCCCATTTTCCCTGCTTGTGTATGCGTGTGCTCTCTCTCCTTCTGACAAATAAAGTCTTTAAAAAAATAAAACGTTTAAAGTAAAAAGATTCGTGCATTTAATTTTATATAAATTTTACATCAAAAGAAAAGAATAACTAAACAAACATGGAATCTATAGTCAATGCCAAGCATGTTATTTAGATGGAAATGTACTAATACCTGCAATTTACTTTAGATAAAAGGATAAATGTGTGATAAGGCAAATATTATAAAATGTTAATGATAAAAACTAGATGGCAGATACATAAGCAAAATTCATCTTTGCTGTATGTTTAAAAACCTGTGTAGTAAAATACAAGAGAAAAAAACTACATCATAGAATCAAACACTCTAACAGAAAAATTGGGCACTGAGCATGAATATGTATATGCACTTTACAAAAGAAATGTGGCCAAACACAACAGAAAATGTCCAAAGATACTCATTCTTGAATCTTAAAGCAGAAAAACAATACCATTTTTCACCTATTAAAATAGCAAGGAGTAAAATGATTAGAGGGGGCCCAGGGGAAATAAATGGTCTCATAGGCTATTCATGAGAGTAAAAGAATATCATTCCAGCAGGCAATTTCACAATCAAAAAGCTTTAATGTATAGATCCTCTCACCCAGCGGTTTCAATCATAAGCATTTATCTAACAAAAAAATACACAAAGATGTAGATAGAAATTCAGCACTATTATTCAAAATTATAAAAAAAAAAGAACTGTCAGGCAAATCAGATGTTATAGAGACTGTACCTCATCATATTGAACATACCATATCACTCAGCTGTTAAGAATGATTATCTGGGGACGCCTGGGTGGCTCAGTTGGTTAAGCAGCTGCCTTCGGCTCAGGTCATGATCCCAGCGTCCTGGGATCGAGTCCCACATCGGGCTCCTTGCTCGGCAGGGAACCTGCTTCTCCCTCTGCCTCTGCCTACCACTCTGTCTGCCTGTGCTTGCTCTCTCTCTCTGACAAATTAAAAAAAATTAAAAAAAAAAAAAAGAATGATTATCTGTATAAGATGGTGTAGACATGAAAACGTCTCCAGAATACACTTAAGTGAAATATACAACTTACAAACAGTCTATGTCATGTACAGTCAACAGTTATGCATGTGTGGTCCACATTTCAACATTTGAAGTAACAGTCAACTGAAAGTTAACAGTATTTATACTGTTAAGGTTTTTATGATCTTTATTTATTATTTGTTTTTCAGTATTTAAGTAGTTTCTACGTGCCTGGCACTGCTGTATAGACCTAGGATACAGTTTACCTAGAGTCATGTTAACAATTCAGGCGAGTCCCTGTCCACATATGAAGGAAGTCAGCAAAGTGACATAGTGACCAAGAAAACCTACTTTGACAGCCTCTCTGAAAATGTGACAGCTGCTTTGAGACCTGAACGATAGGAACCAGCCATATATAGCGGAGGCTATGGAATATTATTAGTAGAGGAAGTTATAGGAGCAAACAAAGGCAATTCAGTAGGAGTAAGCACCATGCTTCTTAGAGGGCAAGGAGGGAAGAAACAAGAAAGTGGAAAATACTAACACTGAACATGTTACCACTTTTACAATCAGGAAAAAGGATCAAGCTAGTTTCACCCTAAAACACTAAAAACTTTTACTATTACCCCAATAATACCAGAAGACAAAATTTTGAAAATCTTTCCTTCCTAAGTGCTTGCCATACATCTCATTTAAGTCATGCTATAGCTATTAAAAAGCAGAACATTTCAAAGTAGAGGATTCCCGGAGCAACAGTTCTCCAAGGCCATTCACAGAAGAGATGCATGAGAATCCTCTGAAGACATGTGCACTGTGCAAACATACATTCCTGAGTCCTACACCTAAGGTTCAAACTGATTAAGTGGGACTCAGGATTGTCTATTTTTTACTTCCCAGATGACCATAAATTAGTAGAGTGATAGAGAGACCTCCATACCTCCAGAGGCCTGTATATATGTAGTCCCATATTACCACATCTAGATTAAGTCCATGAGAAGGTCATATTTGTATTTGGTAGATCCTATTTAGGGCAAGGTCTGTAATATGTTTTTCAAACATTTCATAGATCCAAAAAAGATATTCTTTAAATTCGCACTTTTCCATAGAAACAACTCCAATCACTGGACAACCCCAACCCATCTACCACTCTTTCTCATTCCCTTCACAGCCAAACTTCCTCAAAGATTTGTCTATATCCCATTTCTTCACTTCCCACTCATTCTTTGACTCATTCTAATCTAATCTAATCCTACCCCTATTAAACCACTAAATCTGTGAAGTCAATTACCATACTGGGTGAAACCCAATTAATGCTTTTGGAACTTGTTTTGTTAGACCTAATAAATGCTCTCTTCTCGTTTTCCCTCAATTCTGGAGTACTTTTTCTTAGTCTTCTCTGCCCCATTCCACCACCTCGTTCGTCACTGAACACAGAGAAGTTCTAAAGATTCCATTGAAAGCGCTCCTCTCCAAACTCTCCCTGGGCAAATCCATTAATTTCTGGGGTTTCAACTACCAAATCAGAGAATAAAGGTGAAAATCACCTCTGCTCAATTGCCCTTGACAATCCCCTTAAATTCACTGCTGAGGTTTTAGCCCATCAACAGGTCACACTGGCAACAAATATATCATCCGAATAAACAGGAATGAATCATTCTTCCCTTTGGCATTCAAGCTCCAGATTAAGTAGGTAATTCATATTTAAAAGCTACACTGTAAGAGAATATACAGGATTTTTCTTCTTACTCCTACTCCATATCACCTCCCTACTCCCTGGTTTAAAACCCATCTGCATCTTCCATCTCTGCTTAAGATAAGATTCAAAATCCTTTTTTTTTTTAAAGATTTTTTTATTTATTCGAGATAGAGACAGAGACAGTACATAAGTAGAGCGAGAGGCAGAGGGAGGAGGAGAAGCAGACTCCCCTCTGAGCGGGGAGCTCCACGCCATCCTAGGACCTGGAGATGATGACCTGAGCCAAAGGCAGACGCTCAACCATCCGAGAGCCACCCAGGCGCCTCAACACTCAAAATTCTTGCGGTGGCCTATAATGACTTTTTTTTTAATTTAAGCTTTTTTATTTAAACATATAATGTAACCCCCCCACCCTCTCCCAACCCCTCTCCCCCCCCACCCCCCTCAGTTTGTTTTATGACATTAAGAGTCTCTTTTGGTTTGTCTCCCTCCCAATCCCATCTTATAATGACTTTTATAATCTGATACCTGCCCTGGTCACCACCCCTCACTTTTCACACATCACAGCCCTCAGGATCTTCTTTCACCTCCCAAAAGAGACCCTTCCCTTCCCTGCTTTGGAGCTTTTGCAAAATACTACTCTCTCCTGCCTCCCCTCTTCCTCCTAGCCACTGCTTACTCATCCATCACATCTCATTTAAATGTCATCTTCTTGGAGAATCCTTTTCAATGTAGCCTCTTCCCCTACTCTGTCAGGGGTCTCCCTGGTATGCAACAGTTGTCTCCTGCTCTAAACTGTAAGCTTTATAAGAATCTTGTCTGCATTTTTCATGGTTCTATCCCTAGCAACTAATATTTGAATATCCACCAAATAGCCTCAATCTCATCACAGAGGTTTTTATAATCTTACAACTTTAATATCCAAATATAAATTCAAATTTGCCTTTTAAAAAACCTATGGAAAAATATACATAACGTAGAATTTACCATCATAATCATTTTTAAGTATACAGTTTAGTGACAATAAGTATAATCATACTGTTGTACAACCAATCTCCAGAATTCTTTTCATCTTACAAAACTGTAACTCTATATCCACTAAACAAGCCTCAATTCCCTCTTCCCCCAACCCCTAGCAGTCATCATTCTAATTTCTGCCTCTCTGATTTCGATTACACTTGATAACACAAATAAGTGGAATCACGCAGTATTTACCTTTCTGTGACTATTTTATTTCACTTAGTATGATGTCCCACAGGTTCACCCATGTTGTAGCAAACTGAAGAATATCCTTCCTTTTTAAGACTGAAAAATATTCCACTGTAGGTATACACATTTTGTTTATCCATTAATGCACTGAAGAACACTTGGGTTATTTTCAGCTTTTGTGTATCGTGAATAATGTTGGCGTAAACACGGATGTACAGAGTCTCCTTGAGACTCTCCTTTTAATTCTTTGGGGTGTATAGCTAGAAATTGGATTGCTGGAGCATACAGTAATTCTGTTTCAAATTTTTTTGAGGAACCACCATAATGCTTTCCACAGTGGCTGTACCATGTTACATTCCCATGAATAGTATACAAGGGCTCTGATTTCTTCACATTCTCTCCAACACTTGTTATTTCCTTTTTTTTCTATAGCAGTCATTCTAATGAGTGTGAAGTTTTGCTTTTATATAAACTTCATGTGCTCTCTTTTTCCTACAAACTGTGATAAAAAGGCCCCTTAAAACATGCACCTCTAAACTAACCCAAGACATCCCAGAAGATAATGAAAATGGAAAAGAGACAGTCTTGGAAAGCAGGATTTTAAGGAACAGTAAAATTGTGGTTCATGTGCAGTGGCAAAAAAACCACAAAAAAACAAAAAACAAAACCAAAACAAAACAAAAAAACAAGGGAAAACAAAGAAATGGCTTTCCTGCTCATCTGAAATTCCCTGATGCAAACTGCCTGCTTGGAACTTAAGGAACCTAACTATGTTCTTCCTTCCATCATGATACTTCCCCTCACCCTTAGCCACACCTGTGTATCTTCCCAGACTGCTAGGACTCTGTCTGCAGTCAGTCTCTTAGAGTCACATTCTTACTTCCTACTGCAGCTCTTACAACTGGGTCAGTGCCCGCCCTGCTCAGTAGGCAACTGAGTGGCAGGGCCCTAACCTTCCCAGTGAATAGAGTCATCTGCCTGTCTTGGCATAAGAGAGTATCAGTAAAATTGCAGACATCAGGAAAGCTAGGGTAAAACAAATCCCATTACAACCTTGAAAGTTCAAATTAAATATTTAATTAAATCTGGAAACAGATAAAAAGCTATACACAAAGCAATATATCAACACATCCTAAATCAGAAATGTATCCTGGTCTTGGGATTTTAAATCCAAAAGAAAGTTAACTTTCTCTTAACTAATTAACTTTTTAATTAACTTTTTAACTAATTAACTTTCTCTTAACTAATAACTAATCTCTTAACTAAATTAAGAGATTAAACTACAAAGAAAGATTTAAGATTGTTTAGAAACACTGTCTGGACACTTCACTAGCGAAGTACCTTCCCAGAGATCTAAAATAAAGCAAAAAAGGTTTTAAATCAAAGTTATTTAATAGTGAGTAGTCTTCATTCAAAAATAAAATTTTGAATTTGCAAACAGGTTTGTGCACATAAAACTAATGAAACAGATGTTACTTCTTTAACAAAATTCAAATCACCTATACTGGAATTACTTTCCAGAGAACAAAATATTTATATTTACATTTGTGAAAATGAAGCCAGATGTGAGAAGTAAAAGGAAACGCTAACTACCATTAATCCTAAGGCAATCACCATTCCAGCATAAAAAGGCACATATTATACAATAACAAACAGCAAACTAAAGATCAAGCTAAAATTTTCTTTATATAAGTACAATGTCATTTACAGTCTTAAAAATGATAGGATAATGAAACCACTAAAGATTAAAAAACAAATATATCCCTAACTTTACTGGTTCTTTGTCCCAATACTTAGGAAAGGAGCAAATGAACCATGAAGTATTTCAAAAGTTACTTTCCATACCTAAACAATATCTAAATAATACTGCTCTTTATACAGCAATGTATATTGTAAACCTAGATAAACATCTGCATTTTCACGATTCATAATCTACTTCATATAAACTAGAGTATACATCAACTGTAGAATATAAGATATAAATGTTGCAAAAAAATTTACGCAAGTCATCCCCCAGTCCCATTCATTTACTTTGAAAAGAGTAAATGAAACAATTTAAAGGACATCATGATATACGTCATGCTACATTTTTTTAAGAAAAACTCAGGGAAATATTTAGTTACTTAAAATCATTACTATTCTATTTGAAAATCTCTTCATTACCAAAATGTAAGGTTCCTAAGAGGAAGTATCAGGTAACTGAAGGGTGCGAGGAGTCCAGTTGATACTTCATCAATTCTCCTCCTCAGCCTGGAAACCACATTCAGAAAGAATGCACCATTGCTGACCTCAGAATGCTGCTTCAGCCCACTTCTGCTTTACTGTTAACACAAATTTCAAGCGCTAAATGGCTACTCCACCCCTCCTGACACCTCAGGGAATACAAGCCATTTACAACATCAGGCTATAAACAGCTCTTCTGCTGGGAAAGTTTTATTTTCTCGAGTTCTAGACAGAACCATTGCCTGATATGCAGAGATCAAGTAAATCTTTCACAATCACTATTTCATTTTGAGTCAAGTTAGTTTACCAGTTTAATTTGTGAGCAGACTGCCCTTCTAAATAACTAATACTGAATAAAATCCAAATTGTTTACATAAACACACTTAAGGCAATTTATCAAAGCCTGAACAATTTCTAACAATAAAATCCAACTCTACAAAAAAATGAGAAGGAAGGTCACTTCCACTTAGCCGAAGAAAAGAGGGAAGGTGGAGAGTTTTCAAATATTTCTCAAGAGCTACAACTGTCAAAAACAGTACCATATGTATTATAACATAGGATGAAAAAATTAATACAGGGGCGCCTGGGTGGCTCAGTGGGTTAAGCCTCTGCCTTTGGCTCAGGTCATGATCTCAGGGTCCTGGGATGGAGCCCCATATCAGGCTCCCTGCTCAGCGGGGAGCCTCCTTCCACCTCTCTCTCCCTGCCTGCCTCTCTGCCTACTAGTGATCTCTGTCTGTCAAATAAATAGGTAAAATCTTAAAAAAAAAAAAAAAAAAGAAAGAAGAAAAAATTAGTACAATAGAAGGGGAAAAAAGACTATTTTACAACATGCCACAGTTTTTTTAAAGATTTATTTATTTACTTATCAGAGAGAGAGAACAGGCACGAGCAGGAGAACTGCAGGCAGAGGGAGCCGCCGCAGACCAGCACTTGATCCCAGGATCCTGAGCTCATGATCTGAGTTGAAGGAGGATGCTTACCCAACTCAGCCACCCGGGGTGTCCCTGCCACCATGTTTTAAAAAACACACTTTCTAATAGGAAATTTCTGGAGGTAAGAGGTATCCAAAAAGCATTCTTAAATTTCTTTGCAACATTTTATTTAAGATTTTATTTATTTACTTGACAGACAGAGATCACGAGTAAGCAGGGAGAGAGGTGGAAGCAGGCTCCTTGCTGAGCAAAGAACCCGATGCGGGGCTCCATCCCAGGACTCTGGGATCATGAGCTGAGCTGAAGACAGAGGCTTTAACCCACTGAGCCACCCAGGCGCCCCTCTTTGCAACTCTAAAAAATTTTATTTATTTATTTATTTATTTGACAGAGCGAGAGATCACAAGCAAGCAGAGAGGCAGGCGGAGAGAGAAGAGAGCCCGATGTAGGGCTTGATCCCAGGACCCTGAGATCACGACCTGAACTGAAGGCAGGCTTAATCCAGTAAGCCACTCAGGAGCCCATCTTTGCAACTTTTTAAGGCTACTGAGTGTATTTTAAATTTCCTTTATTTAAAACCCTCAGAAAAAGTTCAGAAAACAAATTTCAACCTTCCAACCCATATATACCAACAGAGAAGAACCATAATTAGTTCGAAAATACTGAATTTCAAATGAGTGAGGTTTTATTAGGATTCTTGATAATAGTAGGTCGTCTGAGTTATACTGTCCACAGGGTGGCAGTCTCACAGCCTTAAATTTGTCTCTGGATTCAATGTACAATTTTAGTATTCAAAATGCCACACACACATACACATGAAGGTGGGCAGTAGTAGTTTACTGTCTGACCAATCCTAGGAGTAACAGTTGCCTGTTCTCTCCAAATAAATAAATAAATAAATATGCTTTGCAACCTCCTTATTTCTTTTAGGAGTATTTACTTCCTGACATCTTCAATTTTTTCTTCCATTTTACTTTTTTTTTTTTAAATCTCATCCTTTGTATTCCGCTGCTACCACCCTATTTAAGGAGAGAATGGAGACAAGGACAGCTATTAGATTATTTCTGTACTTCCGGAGACACTCCACCTTGTTTAAGGCCCGACCCAAAGGGAGAGTGGGAGCAAAAACAGGAATGGGAAGATGAGAGTAGACACTACAGACACAGTCCTTCCCTCCTCCAGTTCATCATGCATACTACCACCAAATTAGTTTCATCAAAAACACTTATATTACCAGAAATCCCTTCTCCCAGCTAAGTAAATTCCTTATCCCCAAATTCAAAGACCTTCACAATCAGAACCTTCCAAAATTTCCTATCTAAGTGCTCTGGAAGAGGTAAGGGTATCCGTAAAATAAACTTTGAATAGACCTTCCAACTTCCTGGTTTGCATTCACTCATTCAAATACTTTCTGAATGCTCTCTGAGTGCCAAGCACTATTCTAGGTGCTGATGGTACAGAAGGGAACAAGTCAAAGTCCCTGCTTCAAAGTTATTCTCTGACTGGAGTCTTCAGTGGAGGGCTGTTAGAGGGAAGGGGATAAACTCCCAAGCACTTCCAGCTCTCCGCAGGTAGAAAAGCACCACTAGTGCTAGTGGTTGGGGGGATGATAAAGACCAGGGATCTGACAGCACCGACATTATCTGTTGCAAGCTCTAATCTATATTTGCAGCCTTATTTCCAATTCCTATCCTACTTGAACCCTCAGTTCAGCCAAAATGTGCTAGTAACTGTTAATGTGCCTCTGCTCTGGCCTGCTTCTTTCTTAATGCCTTGCTTTCCACTATATCATCACCAGCGAATGCCTAACCAGACTTCAAAGCCCATCCCAAATATTGCCTCCTATAGGAGGCCATTTCCCATTCATGTTACATGATTCCAGATGTGATATCGTGGAGGCCTTCAAGCCATATAACCCTTGGCTTCATTCCCTCTGATCATCTGTCACATTATAAATTGTATCATAATTAATCTATATAGATTAACCTCCTTCACCAGCTCTTTACTGAACACTTGCTACATCCCAGGAGCTAGAACTGCACTGTTAAATTATTCCACTTAGGGATGCCTGGGTGGCTCAGTTGGTTAAGCAGCTGCCTTCGGCTCAGGTCATGATCCCAGCGTCCTGGGATCAAGTCCCACATCGGGCTCCTTGCTTGGCAGGGAGCCTGCTTCTCCCTCTGCCTCTGCCTGCCACTGTCTGTCTGTGCTCGCTCGCGCTCTCTCTCTCTCTAATAAATAAATAAAATCTTAAAAAAAACTATTAAAAAAAATTATCCCACTTATATTTTTAAATGCTTACTATCCAAATGATAAATATAAAATGAAAAACAAAGTATTTTATAAGCTTTTTATTACTTCGATTTTTAAGCTTTGTTGATATGATCTACATATCATAGTTCACCCATTCAAACGGTAGAATTCAATGTTTGGGTTATTTACTGAGCTGTGCAACCATTATTATTCTAATTTTAGGACATTTCAATCACTCTAACAAGAAACCTTTATCTCCATTAGCAGTCACTCCAAGCCATGCCCTTGTAACCACTGCCCCTTCACCTCCCAATCCTAGGCAACCATAATCTATCCTCTTTCTCTCATAGATTTGCCCATTATGGACAGTTCATATAAACGGAATCATATAAAATGTGGTCTTTTGAGCTGGCTTCTTCTCCTTAGCATAACCATCTTGAAACTGATCTATATTATGTTATGTATCGGTTCATTCTCTTTTATTGCCAAATAATATTTTATTGTATAGATACATTTTATTCATTCAGTTGATAGACATTTGCACTTCTAATTTCTGTTTATGAATAATGTTGCTATAAACATGTGTACAAGTTTTTGTGCAGGCAAGTTTAAATTCTCTTGGATAGATACCTATGAATGGAAAGGCTGGCTATGGTTAAGTCCACGTTAAACATTTTGAGGGAACTGCCACCCTGTTTTCCAAAGAGACTGCACACCATTTTACAGTCTACCAGCATTGCATGAGGGTTCCAACTACTTCACTCTTGTTTGACTCTTAAAAGAGCAAGAATGATTTCACTATTCAGTATCCTTACCCTCAAGGAGTTTATACTCCAGTGGGAAAAAAAGGTAAGAAATAAAAAGAAACAAACGAACGTGTTAATTTCAGGTACTAAGAAAAAGGAGAAAACAAAAGAGTAAAAGAACCAAAAGCAAAGGGTGATCAGAAAGACCTCACTGATGTTGACTGAAATATAAAGAGCTGGAGGGGGAATAGTCCAAGCAGTGCTTGGTGTTTCACCAAGCAATAAAAGTGAGAAAACAAATTTGGCATGTTCAAGGAACAAAAAGGAAGCCAGTGTGGCTGATGTATAATGAGGCAGAGAATGGAGGAGATGAATTTGGGGAGGTAAATAGAGGCCAGATAATATTCAACCATGGTAAAGTCCTTGGATTTTAAATGCCATCATTTTTTAATCCCTTATATCTCTTTAAGTATAGGGATTCATCTGTGAAAACATTTATTAAATGATCACATATCTTCTGATTGTGCCTAAGAGTAGCAAATCTTAGAGACTACTTGGGCAAATATGTACCACTCAATTAGTATCACTTTATTCTGTGGCCCAAGAGAGGACACCTAAAACATGACTATCAGTGCCTTTTTGGTAACAAGGTACAAGCATATGAATGAAGCCTTACAAACTTATCACTGACTCTTAACCAATTTAAGGTGTATGCCTTATTGACAGCAGCTAGCAGTGCAGTCTTAGAATATTAAGGTCATTTCCAATAAAGCACGCTAGTAAGAATATAGTTGTAGATAATGCTCATGATTTAAACCTAGCTTTCACTCTTTCAAATTGAATTCTGATTGCTTTTCTCATTCTGCTAATTAAAAATTAATATTCAACTGGTGAACATAAAATACAGGCACAAGTCTCTATATTGCTTAAGGTTTTTAACAGAGTAAAGTTTCACATATTACTGCTATATTTGTTTTTTCAAAGGAGAAAATGTTTTGAAAACTCTAGTTACATAAATGGTACTCCTTTGATAAAAGAACCCGTTATCTAGTCAAAATTTATTAAGGTAAAATTCTCTTCTACCATCCCCGCTTGATCTCCCATGCCTCTCCCTCCAGGCACTGTGCCCAGACTGTGTGCCAGCTTCATACTGTTGACTCCGCCCCCCCTCTCCAGCCCCCACCCACCTTCCACTCTCCTCAGCTTTGAGATACACATTCTCCACTAGGAGAAATCCAACCAGTTCTTCAAGGTTCAAGGCAAACACTCTCGCCTCTACCTCTCTTTGCCAGGTCTCAGGTGTAGAAGTGATGTCTCACTTCAGTAACTCAGATATTACCTTATGCTGTTTGGCCTGGTACACGATGTAAGAGTCTGAGAAATACTGTCACCAAATCACTCCCTTCAGCAAACATGTAAGTATACAAAAAGCAAAGTTATTTGCAATTCCTGGGTGCTCAGTTGAAAATCACATCCATTTTAGCACTGTTTGGTACGTATGATACCAAGTCAACACAAAATGCAAGGTCAAGAAGAATTAAGCCCTCTCCAGAGACAAGGCAGAGGGGTCTTTCCCTCCTTCCAAATTCCGACTGAGTTTTTTAGTAAATGGTTTCCCAATAATAACACAATCCTACCCTTCATTTAAATGAAGCTTTCCCCACATAAATAAAACATTTCCACTTGCATTACCTATTCAAGAATTGCTCAACAATTCTTGCAACTCTATCCGAAGTTTCTGAATGATATGTATTATCAAGAGTTTAGGCTGTAAACACTGCGCACAGAGAAGGTGGAAGATTCACCCAAGGTCAGTCCCAAGCTAATCGCAGGAGCGAAAATACGATTCCATTCAGTACTGTATCCACAACCTACTAACACGAACCTGAATATCAGGAACTTTCAAAAGCATGTGACAGTGCTTGTCGTAAATATTCAAAGATTTCAGCTAACAAAGAGATAAAATATTTTTAATTACAGAAGTTTACTTACAATATAAAAGTGATTAATCCTTAATCATGCGGATCACGTTAACAGATTATTTCAAAACTCACTGTGCGGTTAAAATAAAGAAGTTTGCGAATGCTCACACTAACCACCACTTCTCTCGTCAATGGCACTGGCCAGAAACCCATCCACAAGAGCCACTTTTTCCTTCTCCATTTGTTCCCAGAGGCCCAATGGACTAAACATTATAGCTCACCCCATCTTCTAATTTCAGCTTGCATTTAAGATAACGCTTTTGTTTCATTTACAGCTCACATGCTGCTGACACAGCTGCCCCTTCTTTGTAATAAACACAGGGCTTCTATATTTAAAAATACAGTGAAACTTTGTTATAACATCCCCTCCCCAGTCTCCAGCCAATTTTCTCTCTTCCAAGCCCCACCTCCACCCCAAGATTCTTCTATCCCCGGCGCTCAAAACGTTAGACCCTTTGGAAAGTTAAATTTCTTCCCTAAAGACATCTCATCATAGTGGTATTTTTCTTCTCCGCAGCACGTGCGCGCGCGGCTGTGTGCGCGCTTTAAAGCGGGGCGGGAGGATTGGTAGTGGAGGGGGGATTCCCTTCCCCAGAGGCCTCCCCTTGCAGTGGCACTCAAGTGTGTGGCTCTCGAGTCCGCGGGACTTTTGTGCGCTGGAACCAGCGCCCCCGAGGTCAGGTTGGGCCGAACTGGCCGGCGGGCTCGGCCGCTGCGGGACAGCCGGGTGGACACGCGGCCAATCGGGCGGTGACGGGCAGCTGCGCGGACGGGAAAGCGCGCCCGAAGGCACCGAGGCTCGCCAGATCGCCACGCCGCCGCGCGCCTCGCGACAGGCGGCTTTGTGCCGGGGGCCGGCGAGGGGGTCCCGGTAAAAAGCAGGCGGAAAGCAGGACTCCAAACGGAGTGCGGGCTCCCGGCGCCGAGGGCAGGGCACTTGGGACGGTCAGAAAACTACGGCCGCCGAGGGTGTGGGCCCTGGGGGGTGGGGGGCGCTGGGAGGAGATAAAACGAGGCCGGAGTTAATCATCACCTCCCGAACGTCTGAAAAAGGACGACTCGGGGCGGAGGGGCAGGAGGGCAGCCCCTGGAAAGTGAAACTCCGCGGCAGAGGAGGGAGGCGAGGGACCCAAGCGCACTCGCTCCTCCAGTCTGCCCGGCGCAGCACGGGTCACTAAATCAGCAACGACTACACTAATGTTTGTTTTTCACAAACTCATCAGAAGGAGACAAGTAGAGAGCCAGAATATGGGAAACAAAATAAGTAAGTTCCCCCACTCGGTTTTTAAAATTGTTACATCGTTCCCATACCGGGAGTCGAACCCGGGCCGCCTGGGTGAAAACCAGGAATCCTAACCGCTAGACCATATGGGAAGTGCTGATAGAGGCGCTGCCGGACTCACCTGACAAGCGCACGCGCCCCCACTGCCTCCGCTCTGCTTCCCCACGCCACTGTTCCCCCGTCGCCTCTGCGCCACTTAAGCCGCCGCGGATGTCCACGCGCTCCCGGAGCGAAGGAACTAGCTGGCCCGTATGCGCGGGCGTCGCGGGGGCGGGGCGGGGCCACTCCGCCGCCTCCGGAAAGTTCTGAGGCAAAGCCTCGCAACTCCCCGCCCAGACACCAGCTGTTTCACCTTTCTTTTTCTAACTCCGCCAACGGCCCCCAGCCTACAGGTCCGGGTTGCTTCGCTGGTCAAAGTGCGTGCGGACTAGTTGGCAAAGTTGAGGGCGGCGACGTCTCGGGGAACAGCTGTTTGCGTTGGGGCGGAGGCGGCGCGCGAGCTCCTCGGCCACGAGCCAGCGAGCCTAGAAGGGTGGAGGTTCTGGAACCCAGGGGAAGAGAGAGAGTGAAGGCGGGATGATGCGGGAACTTGAGGCGTGAGGTTCTTGTCCTTCGGCTCAGGTCCCGTAGCGCTTTCACCCCTTCTGGGTGACCTCAACCCCTTTATACCGACCCCACCTCTCAGGATCCCGGAGTACCGCCCCGTAGGGGGAGGGGAAGAGGAGGAGATTTCGAACGCGGATTGAGTCGCCTGGGCATCCGTAGTTGGGAACCGTGGAACCCTGGTCCCGGGGAAAGAGGGAGGTGTTCGGGTTTGGAGGCTCCGGTGGGCCTCGCGACGGGCCGGGTCCCAACTCGCCCCGCGGGGGGGAACACGAGCTCAAGCCGGACCCCGGGGCGACGCGCGGAGCGGCTGGTCAAGTCATGTGAGTCGGGTCTCAGGCTCTAAACAACGAGGTGTTGTTTCCCAGGGCGGCCCTTTCTCTGCCGGGTCTCGCCCTCCACCGCCCGCCCCCCCCCCCACCTCTTTTCGGCTGGAGGCGTGACGGAGGTGCTCTTAACTCGCTCGGGACCGGCAGCAGACCGGCAGGGCCGGTTTTCAGGGTGCTTGGAAATGCTATCCTTCGGAGCACCCTGGGGGCCCGAAGCTCGGGCTTCGGGAGGGAGGCTGGCGGCCAGTTGAGGTTGGACTGCCGCCCGCGAAGTAACCGGGAGCTCCCTCACTTGCACAGTTGCGGGGAGCAAGCACTCTATTCGTTTCTGTAGCGCTTGAACCCTGGGGTATTGTGAAACTTTAGGGTTGGACTCCGGCCACCTCCGCCTTCACCGACTGGTAGAAACGGCCAGTCCTGTTAGCATAGTGACTCCCCCCCCCCCCTCCACCCGTCTTGCAGGGTAAGACTTGGCTTTTCCAACTTTTCTCTTGCCCTGAGTCTCAAGAACAAATTGTATTAACTGATAGTCTCGGAGGAACGAGTCTCCCCCCAAAAGGGTCTTGTTCTTTGTTCCTTTGGTGAAACTAACTTGATTTAAAAGCAAACTTTGAGCTGCTTCAGGCCTCCATTACAGCAATCTCCCAAAATGCCAGAAAGGCATAGAGAAGATAAATCTTTTCCGAGATGTTTCTTATTTCTTCACACTGATGATAGTGGCAAATGAGAAAAAAAAAATTTTAAGCAGTTTTATTAAAGGAAGTTTTAAACCCAGTGCAGACTTCTTTTCTAGTGGCAACAATTTCAGATAACTGCTGCAGTGAGTTAAATACTAAAGGTAATGTGTATAATAAGACAGGATTCAGTAACAGGGTGTTATATTTCAGACTATAAGAAGATATAAAAACATGCACAATTTTACCTTTTTAATTATAAATAAGCTTAGACTTGTTTTTCCCTTTTTCAGGGCAGACTACTGGAAGTCGCAACCAAAGAAATTCTGTGATTACTGCAAGTGTTGGATAGCAGACAATAGGCCTGTATGATAATTCCACTATTAGAGAGTTTAATAATACTGTATTCCTGTGTTTCTTTTTGATCTAAGCAGTATTTATGAAGCACCTTCAAATACATTGCTCTTGATTTTTCAAAACATTGAAATATTTCTGTTGTCTTTTCATTTCCTGTACAAAAGCGGTGAGCCTTCTTCCTTTTCATCAGGTTAAATTAAATTTGGTTATATAGTAAGCCAAATTATTTCTCTGTGGTCCTTTAGTCACATTCAGAAAATGGATGTTGAGTGGATCATCTCATCCATGTTTATCCACATTATGATGTTATTTACTACTACCATATAAAAAGAAATATTAAAGGGCAAAGCCTCTAATATGTAAAAAGGAACATTATTGTAGTTCATCTTGTATCTTTTCAACTCCAGAAAAAAAAATTAAACATATTTGCAAAGCTTTGTAGCTGTAAATGGTTTCATTTCAAAGAACATCATTAACTCTTTCATGGACTACGAAAATAGCAGCTCTATTAAGCATCTTATTATTACTGTATCTCTTAATCTAGATTAAGCTTTTAAGACATAAAACAAAAGCATCACTGATTTTTTCCCCCTTTATGTGCATGTCATAATAATATATACATAGTACAGAAATACAGGGATATCTTTTAAGTATATATTCCTAGCTTTTGTACTTGATAGAGTTGCATGCACAACAGAACAGTAGCCCCGTTTTTAGCAATGTTATACTTCTTTAATAGACATTTATTTACTACTTGTGTACAAGACGTTTGGGCATATTTTTCTCCAGGGTTTTGTTTTTGGTCTTTTGAATAGTGGCTAAAGGTCTCAACTTGTTTGACTTAGGCCATCCTTACACATAAATGCCACAAATTATGAATTCTGTACAAATGGTTGATAGGTTCTCTTCTCTTGAGGTTTCCAATCAGTTCAATGAATTTTAGGAGTCATGAAGAGTAAAATAATCCCTTCTGGGATAATCATTGTTCTCTTTGGATTGTTAATATACATCAATTTAACCTTTAATTACAAACAAAATTTTGTTTTCAAATGGGCCCTTAATATTCTTTGTGTGGTATAATTAGCTTTAGGAAACCTGATATATGAAAAATAGAAGGTGAACCTTTGTTTTAAAATATCTCACTTTAAAGAGGAATTCATGGTAGTACTTTAGGATAGCTTAGCTTAGATTTGATTGACAAAAATTATTTTGCAAGGTTTATTAGAAATTGCTTAATTGCATACAACCAGACATTTGTAATTTAGGAAGCATTCCTGACTGTTTTAAATAAGTAATAACATTCACTCACTCCTTTGTTCCATCCAGTTACCATCACTTTTTGTAG
>ML108132.1:0-12431 GCA_003697995.1 Taxidea taxus jeffersonii | reverse complement strand
ATGGAAATAGAATTCTACAATATCTTTGCAACTGTTCTATTAATCTTAATACTAAAATTTTTTAAATTTTATTGAAATTTTAAGATACTCTCAAATTATGAAATATCCCTGGATTTATTGGATGGGACATATCACTCTCCCAAAATAAGAAACAAGTAACAACAACAAAGATTTACCAAAGAAAGAGATCTTATGCAGTGAATTTATATTGCTGCAAATATGCAACTAATAAAATCCTTATTTCTTTACAGAATGGGGGCTTAGGGCTTAGCCCTGGATACCAACCACAAACAAAATGATTTCATTATGGAATTGTGGATACAATGGAAGTGACTCCTGCTAGCTTTGGTATTGTCTCCTGCCCACCCGCCTTCGTCCTTCTCCTTCTCAAGTGAGAACCTTTGCACTTGTTCTTGTGTCTCTGCCCAGGAACTCTTTCCTCAGATACCTTCAAGGCTCACTCCTTCATTCCCTTCCATTCTCTGTTCAAATGTCCCTTAGCGAAGTTTTTCCTGATCAGCTTAGATGAAAACCTCCACCATCGCTCTCTGTTCTTGTGTCTTACACTTCATTATCCTCCCAAGTGCTTATCCACCACAAGAAGTATTACGTACTTGTCGGTTTTCTGTCTCCCTGGACTGGCAACTAAGCTTCAGGAGATCAAGAGTTTTGTTTTATTTCACAGCTGATGCCCTCATGCCCAGGATGGTGTCAAACACATGACATGCACTTGGCATTTGTTCAGTGAAGCCAGAATTTTCTCATCCGAAACTAGCGTCTGCTCTTCCAGTCTTTCTATCGAGGGGCAAATACGAAAAGGAGACACTGAGGAGACACCTGATCTTTCTTTCCAGCCAGAGCTCCCATTTCTGTCTTCCTCTTTACCCAAGCTTCACAATATATGCACTGCTCCTTCTCCGTCTGTGCCCAGCTTCCAGATCTGTTCTCCGTCCTTCTCTGCCACGCTCCCCCCCCCCCCCCCCCCCCCCCCCCCAGCACTGGGAAGCAGAGTCCTGAGAACAGCCTTCCCCTGGGGGCTCCTTTGCTGACTGGTTTCTATCTGGCTTGGATAGAGCCTGGAGAGAGAAGTTAGGGTATTTCTTCCCTATGTCCTCTCTGTTTTGTACCTGGATTTCCCATGACGACAGGTCCCGTCAAGTGTTCTCCCTTCAGAGGACAGCTCTCTCGGGGCTCTCGTAATGTGCTTTCTTTTTTGGCCCTTCAGAACTTGAGGTGGGCATGTCCGCTTACTGTTGGCTAGTCTCTGAGCCTTTCACCATCCCTCGGCTGCTCACTTAACCCTGCCCACCCTTGTAAGTAGCCTGCTCATTGAAATCTAAGTGTCCCATATGCGGTCAATTCTTTTTCCAACCGTGACCCAGGATGACACCCTAAGGAGTGGTTCTCCAATTTTAGCATGCGTCAGAATGAACTAAGGCATTTACTAAAATATGGATTGCTGAGCACCACCCTCCAGAGTTTCTGTTTTAGTAGATCTAGGGCGAGGCTCCCAAATATACATTTCTCCCGAGTGCCCAGGTGATGCTAATACGGTTAGTTTGAGGACCCTATGTTACAGCAATGTTATCACTGCTCTACGGAATATTCTTTTACGATCCTAAGTGGCATATGTTGGGGTGCTAGACATGAAAACTTCCCACAAACATTAAATAGATACTGTCTGAGTGTTGGAAGGTGAGGAGTTGAGGGCGGGCTCAGGAAAAATAGTGTGTTTTATCTCATTAGGATGTGTGGACTAGTCCATCTTCCTGATCCTCTACCAAAGATGACAGGGCACTCAATAATCATAATAATGGCTAAAATTTACTGAACGTTCCCAATGTGCTTATCGCTCTTTTAAGCACTTGGAAGTAGTATCATCTTATTTAAACATAATAAAATCATTATCAGGTAGAAATGCTGTTGTTTCCGTTTTAAAGATGAACTGCATAATTCATGTAATTTAAGTCCCTGAATGAAATAGACTGATCTTCACAGATTTCTAAGTGCTATCAATTCTAACGATCTTTGCCTTCCACTTTTTGAACTAGAGGTTGAAGTCTCCTCTTTTCTGATGCATTGAAGTTCAAATTCATTATACAAAAGACAATATTTTTTGAGGAATATTAATATTTGCTGAATAATGTTCAAAAACCAAAATGAGAATCTTGAGGGTTGTTTCTGTGTGTACCCACATGTGATCACATGTGCATGTGTGAACAGACACCATCCTCCTGTCCAATCTGGACCTTGTGGTGCATTATTCTAATCACTCAGTCTATAAACCTTAACTTGATATTGTGAGACTTAAACTTGTGCTCATCTGATATATGTCATCATCTCCTGAAGCTTGCACACCCTTCTGTGCTGTCCCCAGCTTTTTTGCTCCATTGTTTGGGAAAAATTTTAGCATATTCTAGATTATTGCTAGCAAATTAAAGTTTTTACCCTTGGCTACTATTAGAGGCAGGAAGGTGGCTTTCGGGAAATCCAGAAATGCAACTATTCATGGTACAGAATGTCACCTGCATTGGTCTCAGCTGCCCGTAGTATGGAGAGAAATGATTTATTAGTCATAAGGAAACACATGGAAAATAGATCCTTCTCTCACACTATCCACAAAAGTCAACTCCAGATGAATTAAAGACTAAAATGTGGAAAAAGTCAATAAAATAAAAATAATATATCTATAACATCAGGGCTGAGAAGTATCTCTTCAACCAGGTTTTAAAATGAACAACACATAAAAATGACCACATTGAAGTTAAGAAATTATATATATCAAATGATAACAAAAAAGAAAGTGAAAAGTCGGCCCACAAACTGGAAAACCATTTATAAATCATTTAAAAACAGATGAATGACTCCTGAACAGGTATGTCATAGCAGACACAATACAAATGACCAATAAATATATTAAAGCATGTTCCAATTCACCAGTGGTCAGGGAGATGTAGATTAGAACCACACCAAAAAATATCATTTTACATACATCAGATGAGCAAAAGTTTAACTCTCACAATATCAAGTGTTGCTGATGATAAGTTTCTAGTAAGTGAAAATAATCTCTTTGAAAAAATATTTACACTCTAATAAAGTTGAAGACGACCCAAACATTCCACTTCTTTTTGAAATAGCCAATAGTGAGAAACAATGCAAATGTTGAACAACAAGAAGATTACCCTATTAATTACCTCCCATAAAAGATAATACTATATAACATAAAAGTAAACTACAATTATCGTATTCAAAATGGATAAATCTCAGAAACCTAAAGTTAAATAGTTAAGCTCATCACAGATGAAAATAAATATAGCATGACTCAATTTATAAAAAGTTCCAAAACATCAAAACTAAACAATGTATAACTAGGACTACCTTGAACAGTCACACAAGTTGTTCACTGCGCAAGTCCAGGGCTGACATTTGGAAAGTAAATATTTAAACATATCCACTGATGATAAAAACTACACGGACAAACAAAAGATTTGCAAACACAAAGCTATCTCTGGGTGAGGAGAAGGAGGGATATAAAATTGGGGTATCAATGGAGGGGAAATTCCTCAAAGCTTCTGATAATGTACTATTTCCTGAACTGAGTGATGGATACCTGGCTGTTTATTTTGTTTTATTCTTTAAATTTTAGAAAAATGTTATAAGTATCATCTTGCATGTATTCAATATTAAATTACAGTTTTTGAAAAGAACTTACAGATCCATTTCCTCAGCTGCACAACCCAGAGCAAACTAGTTTTCAGTTTACCCCACAAATATGTTCTCACTAATGTCACTAATAGCTTCTTTGTTCTCAGATCAATTGGAATAATTTGCTTCTTATTGGAGTTCTCTTCATGGTTCAACACTAATCGGGATTCTCTGGTATGAGTTCTACCAAACTACTCTTTCCAGGCCTTCTCCCTACCTTTGAAAATGTCTGTCTTCCTTTGCCTTGGCAAAGTTTCTCTAATCTGTCAACTCCTAAAATATTGGTTTCCATCGAGGTCCAAACTACTCTCATCTCATCCTCAACAATGTCTCAAGGCAATCTCACTGATGCCCGTGGTTTCAACCTACCACATGTTTATTGACTCCAACATCTGTGAATCTAGCTAGTCATTTGCCCTGAGTTCCATTGTCATATATCAAACAGTTGGTAAGAGGCTATTCAACTCTGGATTCTTCATCGTCCCACAAAAACCTTCTTTCCTTCACATTTGGAGAGGGATGTTACTATCTCTATTGTTTCCACTAGAGTTGTTCTAGAAGATTTCTCATTTTCCTTTATTTTCCACATATGAGTTCAGTTTGTTCTACATCTACATCTACAAAATGTCTCTCCTATAGATCACTCTTTCCACCACTACTTCAGCCAACTTTGCTCAGTGTCTCAACATTTTTCTCTGGACAATTCCAATATCCCCACTCTGACCCCTTACATTTATTCTTTGCTGTCAGCAGTTACTTTTCCATATGGCATAATTTCTCTGTTCATAGTTCTGCCATAGTTGACCATCATCTCAAAAATCATATGCAAAATTTATGTGGCATGCAAGGCTCTACATAGAAGATATGGTCATTACAATATAAAGGATAAACTCAGGTCCAAAATCTTCAGCCCACATCAAAGATTTCATGTTCTGATTACTGCTGGGCTCAATGAGTCGTGGAGTCATGAGTCTATAAAAAAAGAAACTCTTCTGCCAAGGGCATCACTTTGTAGTTCATTTTGGGCACAAGTGTAATATTCTGTTTATTCTCCCATTGATGTAGAGCAGACAGGTTGGACATGACATTGTGCCTTCCAGGTTGGTCCTCTTCCTGCTACCTGTCTTCTTGTGATACCTCTGCGACTCTTCTGTTGTGGTTGTTTTGTTTTGTTTTTGTCAGCCCAAGCTTTAGGCCAGAATTCTACTTTGGGTTAGAATTTTACGATGTGATCCAATATATTTAGCAGATAATTAACTATCAGATGGAATAACATATGAGGCATCTATTGAGATTCTGGTAATATATTACCTTTATTCTTAAGCTCTTCTAAGTTAAATCTTGTTCTGATTTGTAAAAGGAAGAAAGAGTAAAGACACATCCAGTAAAGATAAATTAGAAATTGCAGGGGAGAAAAATGCCAATAGGATGCCTGAATGGCTCAATCCATTAAGCAGCTGCCTTCAGCTTGGGTCATGGGCCCAGGATCCTGGGATTGAATCCTACATCGGGGTCCCTACTCAGCAAGCCTCCTTCTCCCTCTGCCTCTGCCTGCTGGTCCCTCTCCTTGTGCTCTCTCTGTGTCAAATAAATAAATAAAATCTTAAAAAAAAAAAAGAAAAGAAAATAGGAAAATGCCAATAATTTCATAACCTGCTTTCAACTTTTGTCAATATTTTAATTGTACTTCCTTCCTAGGTTTTTCTGTGTCTTTGCGTACATCTATTTCTTATTAGATCATGTAGTTTCTGCAAGGTTTTTTTTCATCTTGGTGTTTAAACATATCTTTATTTCAAAAGCATTTTATTATTTTACAAATTTTATTTTAATGGTTTCATAGAATTCTTTAATGTAAATATACTACAATTTACTTGAATAGTCCCCTGTTGTTAGATATTGTGTGTATGTGTGCTATTTGCTATTACAAATGTTTACTATCTACAATCAATTTCCTACTACAAATAAAGAGTATATTGCCAAGTGCCAAGCAAGTTATTCTTGACATTTTCCCCTCTTCCCCTCTTTTACTTTTACCCTGGGACCATTTTCTCCACCTCAGACTTTACTGAAGGATAAACAGTGACTGGATTCCTGTGACCCTGAAGTGAAGGCCATGTTTTCAGGGCTGTTTTCCCTCTCACACATGACTATTTAAAATAGAGGAAGGAGAGGAAGAGGCGGAATGATGACTCAAATGCAGGAGAGAAAGGGGAAAAGAAGCACTAACTGGAAAGAGAAGGGAAACGTGTTGCTGGTGCAGAATCAGGGAGCTGGGTGGAAGGATTCACAGACTAGCAGTCCCAGAAGAAGGACCGATCCTATATGCAGTTCAGCAGTTGGGGGAACTTTAAATATCCTGATAAGAGAGCAGGGACTTAGATCTGCTCCTGGGGGTAATGGTGCATGAGAGGTGAGTCTCTGGCCCCACCTGGGCAAAGCTAAACTTTTTCCTGGGAGTGGACAGCAGTTGACCTATGGTCATCTTTACAAGTTGTGTGTGTAAATACAATACAAATATATACAAAGTATATATATAGATACATATTTTAATTTCTGAAATTATATTGAGTCACTCCCTTTGAACTGTTACTTCTTCAAGGTCAGAAGTAATGGGCCTTTTAGAAGGCTGAACCAAATCACCAAAGTACTCTCCTGAAAGGTGGTAACAATTTACTTTCCCAGTTTTACTTTGATGGCTGTTTATAAGTTGTTTAAGATTATTTTAACTACTTGAGTTATTTTAGGAAAAATTAATTTTTAGACCAACTCATATTGATGTGACTACGAAAAAAAATCTGATGAATAATGAGAGGAAAATCATTGTTTTTCCCCTATGTTGTATTGCAGACAAGTTTCCATAAAACTGGGATGATGACTTCACTCGCAAAAGACATTTGATATATCAACTGCAGCCATATGTTCTAAATATAACAGATTACTGCCATGTGCATAAGTTAAGGAACACTGTGTTGTGCAAGTTGAAAGAACATTTGAAATATATGTTTGGATTTCGGATAGTTCGTATTGCAGACATGTTCATATTTCAATGACAAAGAAATAGGATATATAGCCTCGTGCTTAGGGTATAATCAGTTTGGTGGAGCACTAAGCCGTATTAAAATCTGGCTCTGTATATAAAAAAATTATATATATATATATATGCATACATACATGCATATATATATATATGTATATATATATATGTATATATTCATGGAACACCTGGGTGGCTCAGTTGGTTGAGCAACCAACACTTGATTTCAGCTCAGGTCATGATCTCAGGGTTGTGAGATCGAGTCTCCTGGCCTGCTTAAGGCCTACTTAAGATTCTCTCTCTCCCACTCCATGTGCCACCCCCCCACAAAGTATGTTCAGTTTCATTGGTATCCTCCTAAGAAGTCCTTGTTGAGGAGGAAGGACCAGAAACAACAGGCATATAGAGAATAGGATGAAGGGAAAGTCACCAGTTTAGTATGTAAGGAAGCAGGGGCTCACTTCTAGACTCACTCTGAGTAGATGGTGAGTACATCAGCACTTCTGCTCTTCCTGTCTTTATTTAAAATGTTCATAGTTTGTTCATCACGGACCTTTTGATATTAATTTTGATTGGTTTAAAGATGTTTCATGAAAACATTATTTATGTTGATTACAGAGTTTTTTGAGCCCTTTGAGTTTGCCCTGGTGGTGAGTGAGACACCTCATTACAGGCTCTGCATGCTTGCCCCACTTACTCTTTTCTCCCCTTGTAATCCTGTCTCTGCTCAGGAGGGCAGCCTACTCGCATGGCCACCAAAAGAATTGGAAGCTCCTGTATATTCTCCAACCAGACCTTTCCTTCTTGGGCTATTTCTCATGTTTCCAAAGGTTTCCATCTTTCTTACCTCACCACCACCAAATAAGTCTTAAATATATTCTATTCCTAGATGTTCTTCTCCTAGCTAGTCATAGACAAGATAATAAATAATCTATATGGCACATGAATATTGAAGGGTAATTGCAGTATTATTCTTAGGGTATATGTATGTGTTTAAAAAGAATACACCCAGAGATAAGATATCATCTTAGTTGTTTAGGATGGAAATATATAATCTCCTCATGCTAGGGAGATAGCTGTGAAAAAGACAAGATTTTGGCTCTCATGGAATTATTTATATTATGGGAGATATATGTAGATACAAAGAATGGGGACGTTTCATCCTGGGTGACTCAGTTGGTTAAGCGTCTGCCTTCAGCTCAGGTCGTGATCCCAGGATCCGGGGATGGAGCCCCATTGGGCTGCCTGCTCAGCGGGAAGTCTGCTTTTCCCACTGCCCACCCTCCCCAGCTCATGCACTTGCTCTCAAATAAATAGATGAAATCTTAAAAAAAAAAAAAAAAGAGTGGTGACATTTCATATACCTTGGCAAATGTGGTGACAGTGTGAGAAAATGTGTGCCTTATGCACTATGGTAGATGCATAAATTGTTGGTAACATATCTAAAAATAAAAATGCATATTACCTGTGTCACAGAAACTCCCTTCTTCAGAGTCTAGCCCACAAAAATAAAAGCATCAGTACTAAAAATATTTCTCACAGTATTGCTTTTAATGTAAAAAAAAAGAAAAGAAAGAAAGAAAGAAAAAAGAAATTAGAAAAAATGAATTAACCTGAATGTTCGTCCAAGAGATTGCCTAAATGAATTATGGCAAATGTGTACCATGGACAATAATGCAGCTACAGAAAAAAGTGAGTTACATTTTTATCTACTGCCCTAGGGCACTGTTCATATTATGTATGAGATTAATTCCCTTTTTATTTAAAACAAATCCTCTTCAAACAGAAAAAGAAATCATATGTTTTCTCTCTATATAAGCATCAATATAAAATATTTATAGCTTTATGAGCTTTGTGGGAGGCAGTGGTCAGGTCTGCTGTTCTGAAGCCAAGAGTAAAAGAAAACAGATTGCAGATAAACATATTTACGGCATCACAATAAACCAGTATTGTTCATTTTTTTCCCCTCCCAGAACAGAGAGTCTGGAGGCAAGCATCTGGGTTAGTGCATGACTTAAAGAAGATAGTAATGTCCCGGACACACCTCTTTCTGCTACTTATCCATTCTTAGAATGGGGCTTTTATCCTGATGGTTTATGTCTTCCTGCATCTTCATTCCAGAAAGGAAAAAAAAAAAAAGAGTTGGGAGGGGGCAGGCAGCCTTTCCCTGTGAAGCTTGCCTTTATGATCTGGAAAGATTGCTTTCCCCAGGGACTTTCTTAGTAAGGCAAAAGTTGGGAAATGGGTGATTTGATTAATCAAATGTGTTTATTCTTATAAAATAACCATACATACCACTGGGTGATCAATGCTTGTATTAGAATGTAATAAAACTTGGGGCACGTGGGTGGCTCAGTTGTTGGGTGTCTGCCAATGGTTCGGGTCATGATCCCAGGGTCCTGGGATCAAACCCCACATCAGGGTCCCTACTGGGCGGAAAGCCTGCTTCTCCCTCTTCCACTCCCCCTGCTTGTGTTCCCACTCTCACTCTCAACCTCTGTCAGATAAATAAGTAAATCTTTTAAAAAAATGTAATAAAAACTCAAAAATTATGATGAGTATATTTGGTTCCTTGATGATATACCTAAAATAATTTCAAGAAAAAGGATAAATCTCTCTTTCTCTCTCTCTCCCACCCCATTTCTCTCTCTCATTTTCTCTTATATACACACATACACGCATGACATTAGAACATATACTATTATATATTACACTATAGTATGATATATACTATATGTAATAATAATATGTGTGTGTGTGTGTATGACTATTTCTGTCTTATTTTCAGCTGAAGCCCCCAAACAGTACCAGCTAGCTCCATATTAGGTAAATTGCTAGGCTACCCATGCCAGGAATTGCAAAGAAGTTTATGAAGCATGATTTCGTATTTTTTTAACCCCTCCCCTCAACGTAAAAGACAGGAGAGACTGAGAGGGTATGCCAGGAGCCTCCCCCACCCAACCCCATCATTGAGAGGGCAGGAGAGGTGATTTTCCCTTATCCTCAGCTTAGCTAGAAAATGACCTTGTAATGGGGCACTTTGGAGGAGCTTAGTACTGGGCTTCTGGTGTTTGAGAACATAGTGGACTGGTGCCTGCTTCACCACTTGGAAGCCTAGTGAGCAGGGGGAGAAGCAGCTGTGGGGAAACCAAGGAAGAGGAAGCCCACCCTATTCACCTCCTATAGCAAGCAGACAGCCTAGGCAGACTGAGATAGGGGTGGAGAGAACATAGAATTTTAAATAAAGTTCACGGCATTTTTTTCCCTGTTTCTTATTGCATTGAGCTGAGCATGTAATTACACAACTAAGATATTTTTGTGCCTAGAAGCAACTGGAGAACTTATCTAAGATCAACTAGAAAAATGATGGAACTTGCCTTAAATTTTCTCCAAATGCAGGAAAGAAACAGCTTTTCAGAGCAAGTTTGAATAGGCAGTCAGTAACAAGAATAAATAGCATTTCACACGTCCTTTTGAATGTGTATATATATATATATATATATATATATATATATATAGGTAGATCTTCTTACGCAGGAATATAATTCTTTAGAAGAATATACAGGAGGCTGCCTCCGGAGAAGGAAAAGAGGGGACTGGGACTGAGGAATGAAGAGAGATTTTCACTGCCCATCTCTTGGACTCTGAGTTGCTGTCCTTGGGTATTTATTATTTAAGAAACATTGATTTTGAGAGAGCCACCGAACCTCTGCAGTGGCTCTGGTTTCCCTTTGTAAACATCAACTACATATTATGTAAACAGGCTGAGAAGCTGCAAGTTCTGATCAACAGAATACCAATAGAAGAAGCCAACCAAGAAGTTTGAGAATCCTGTATTTAGCAGTTTCTTGTAAATCTGAGATGTCATCTACTTGCTAATCAAACTTACCTTGGGAAGTAAAAATCACAGAAGTTCTCATTTTAGTTATTTTTGAAGTTGCAACTTTCTGTTATGAATATAGATGGCCAATCATACATACCTAATCAAAGCAAGAGCTATACCTCTATCGATGAGTGTACTGCTTATCTACCACCACCAACAGCACCGGCACCAACGCCAACAACAGCAACAGGAAATACATCATACTCTTCAAGTTCTTAGGAAGGTACTTGGCAGGTTATTTTTCAATCACCCTTCTAAGACAGACCATTATAATATGAAAGCTCAGTGCTCTGTGTTAATCATGATTCAAAGTATAGTCCGTAAGGAAAGCACCCCCCCTTAATTCCCACAAACTTTGGAGCTTTACCAGTGCCTGGGGTAAAAATTTTGCTGTGGAACCTGATAAATTTTGTGGGTTTTTTTAAGTTGATGTATGAGCCTTAATTTCTGTGGATAATTGCCTGCCACATTACGCTATTGATATGGACTATAAAAGTTGATCCCAGTTACTATTTTTTATTTAGTGATTCCTCCTTTGTCACGATCATGTTTTCTTGTTAGGTAGATTTGCAGGCCACTAAAGCCTCAAGTTGTTCACCCATACCCACAATGGAGGACTCTATCCTGATTGTAATAAAAGTTGAAATGCTCTTATCCCATGGGAGCAAGATTAGATAAGTAATTATTTGCTGTGGCCGTCAACTTTCTCTAGTCATCTGCACAATCTATGTCTTTTTTATTTATTTATTTGACAGAGAGAAAGACAGTGAGAGAGGGAACACAAGGAGGGGGAGTGGGAGAGGGAGAAGCAGGCTTCCTGCTGAGCAGGGGGCTTGATCCCAGGACCCTGGGATCATGGCCTGAGTCGAAGGCAGAGGTCTTAACCCACTGAGCCATCCAGGTGCCCCTGAAATATTTTCTTTTATACTAAGTAGTTATGGATGACTTTCATACTATTCTAATTTCCTATTATTACTACATTGTGCATATAGTCTTAGGAAGTTGACTTACTACCTTTAAAGAATTCCTGAATCTCTTCTGGAAGAATCATTCTAATTTACAAAACCACGGTGTAAACAGCGCGGACTTCATGGTCAGAGATCATGGTTTAGTGCTTGTTCTGGAACTTAAGAGCTTGCACACATCCCTTACCTCTCACGAAGATCAGTGCTCTGAATTAAAGTATGTTCCTGAGGAAATTAAAACCATTGCCATATATAAACTATTTGATACTCAGCAAATGTTGTTTTGCATCATTTACATATGTCACCTCATATATCCCTGTAACAAACTTGTAAAGTGGGTATAATTAATCTAGACTAAATAAGGAAAGTGAAAGTGAAGTGACAAAGCCAGACACCAGTTGTTTGTCAGATATATGGTTTGCAGTTATTTTCACTCACACTGAAGCTTGTCTTTTTCATCCCTTAACAGGGTGTCTTAAGGATTTTTTTTTCAAATTTTTATTTAAACTCTAGTTCGTTAACAGCGCAATATTGGTTTCAGGAATAGAACTCAGTGGTTCATCATGTACATACAATACCCAGTGCTCATTACAAGTGCCTTCCTCACTAAGGGTGTTAACAGGGTATTTTGCAAAGCAAATGTTTTAATTTGATGATGCCCAATTTATTAATTTTTCTTTTATGGATCATGTTTTTGGTCAACTCTAAGAGCTCTTTGCCTAGCCCTAGCCCCTACAGATTTTCTTCTCTTGTCTTTTTCCTAATAATTTTATGTTTAAATATGAGTCTTTGATCCACTTGGAGTTAATTTTTCCAGAAGATGGAATAGATAGGTTTTTATTTT